>WOXC01007600.1:0-102403 GCA_011680675.1 Gymnobelideus leadbeateri
GGGCAAATCACTATCTCTCTCTCACACACACACATAAACATTCAGAGTTAAGTTTGGTTTTTAAAAAAATAATCTTAGAGAAGAGAAAGCAAAACATGCTTTGTTGATTAAGCGTTTCTTAAAATAGTTAAGCCTGAACACTGATCTTTCTTGGCCTGACCAAAGAACAAACTGCCATTACTTTTCAGATATGAAATCCTCAGTGCCTATAGATAAAACACCACCTATTACCTAGTGAACACAGAACTAGAGAAAATGCCAGCATCCATTATCAATTCACAAGCATTTGCCCTCTCAATAGGTGGAGGAGGGGCTAAAGGGAGGGAGACAATGAGAAACTCAAAAATGTTTTAAAAGAATGTTAAAAGTAAATAATGAATTTATTTATGGGGAAAAACCTCAATTAACAAGCATTTACTAATTGTCAGGTCCAATACTAGGCCCTGAGGATGACAAGATAAAAGCCCCCCAAATCCTCTGCCCTCAAGAAACTGACATTCACTCAAAGTCAAGACATCACCCTTGTGAAGTCAAGAACAAAGGACCAACAGGAGCAACAACAAGGATCTTATATGCTAAAAGCAAATAGGATGTACATTTTTTTCAGGATATAGATTTTTTTTGTTTATTTATTTACTTTTAGTTTACAACATTCAGTTCCACAGTCCCCTGTGTTTCATTTTTTCTCCCCCTCCCTCCCCTCCCCATCATAGCAGCATGCACTCAAATATAGGATCTACAAATATCTTCACATCAATCATTAGTCAGGTTGTACAGAAGGATTATAACTGATGGAATGATCTGTGGGAAAGAGGAAACACAACAAAACAAAAAAAAAAAGAAATAGCAAGTAGTTTGTTTCACTCTGCATTCAGACTCCACATCTCTTTCTCTGGATGTGGAGATCTCTTTTGATCTCATGAGTCTTTTGGAGTTGTCTTTTAACTTTACATTGCTGAGAGAGACCCAGTCTATTGACATTGGTTGTCACACATACGTTATGTCTGTGTTTGTGTACAGATTTCTCCTGGTTCTGCTCTTCTCACTCAGCATCAGTTTATATGTCTCTCCAGGTTATTGTGAAGTCCATCTGCTCCTCATTTCTTTTTTCTTTTGCTTTTTTTTTGGAGGGCAATTGAGGTTAAGTAACTTGCCCAAGGTCACACGGCTAGGATTTTGTTTGTGTGTGCGTTAAGTATCTGAGGCTGGATCCGAACTCAGGTCCTTCTGACTCCAGGGCCGACACTCTACTCACTGTGCCACCTAGCTGCCCCTGCTCCTCATTTCTTATAGCATAGTAGTATTCCATTACATTCATATACCACAACTTGTTCAGCCATTCCCCAGCTGATGGGCATCCCCTTGATTTCTAATTCTTTGCCATCACAAAAAGAGCTGCTATAAATTTTTGTACATACAGGTCCTCCTCCCACTTCTCTGATCTCTTTGGGATATAAGCCTAGAAGTGGTATTGCTAGGTCAAAGGGTATGCATTTATTTATAGTCCTTTGGGCATAGTTCCAGATTGCTCTCCAGAATGGCTGGATCAGTTCACAACTCCATCAACGATGTATTAGTATTCCAATTTTTCCACATCCTCTCCAACATTTATCATTTTCCTGTTTTGTCATTGTAGCCAATCTAGCCAGTGAGATGTGGTACCTAAGAGTTGTTTTGATTTACATTTCTCTAATCACTAGTGATTTAGAACATTTTTCATATGCTTATAGATATCTTTAATTTCATCTTCTGAGAACTGCCTGTTCACATAGGATGTGTATTTTTAAAGAGCACCCAAACTAAAACTACTTCCAAAACTACCAGAGAAGTTTTCCCTACTTTCCCACCTCTTTGTCTTTGCCCTAAGATCTGGTCCCATCATTTCCCTGATGTCATGGTTCTTTTCCAGAAAAAAGGACAAACACAAGGTCCCATTCATCCACTATCCCTATTCATGTGTTGAAATTTACTTTTGCCTTCAAGGCTCAGCTGCTAATTAATGCTTCTTTGGATACCTTTGGTCCAATCTATAAGCTTCGGAGTTAAGTGGGTTTAAGGTTTTATGAAAGACGGAGGAAAGAAAGAAGGAAGGAAGGAAAGGAAGGAAGGAAGGAGGGAACACAACCTTTCTGTAAGACCCCATCTTGCCTCCATTTAGGTATGAGAGTGCTGGAGAATTTTTTAGTGCAGACTCACTCTGTGTCAGATTATTGTGGCCTGCTTGTCCAATACAAGCATCATAGATACTGAGGCTCCTTAACAGACTACCCAATACGGCAAATATTTAACAAATACTGCTTTTCTTTGGCTGAGAGAAGACTTGAGTCGAATTCATTTGGTAGGACTCGGCGTATTGGTATTTTGGGGTCTTGAGTACCCCTAAACCCTATACCTCAACATTTTATGGTGAAAGGCTTATGGCCTCCAGCAAATGCCTCAATCAAATGGGAATATTCGATCATAGTTTAAGGGTTCCCAGAGCCTATACCTCATCAGTTAGACTACACAATGTTTTCTAACTACTGGACAGATTATCAAGATGAATGATTCAGATCCTGCTTTTCAGGACTGACATTCATCATCCTCAACATTCATCTTCAAAAGGGGAATGAATTCTCTGTAATATGCAGGAACATTTTTTTGCTCCCCTCTGATACTTCTATAAGTCTAAAAACTGATTACCAATCCTTTGTCATTTTTTATGGAACCAAGAAAAATTTAATTCAATATTATTTATTTATTTATTTATTTCATGCATTCATTCAAAGTCTTAGAATCATGGAACTCTAGCACTAAAGGGTTTCTTGGAGAACATCTAGTCCCACCCCCTCACTTTAAAGATGAAGAAATAAGGCCTTAAAGGATTGAATAAGATGGTCAAGGCCTTAGAGCTGGGTGGTGGCAGAGGTAGGAACAGAACCTGGATCTCTTAACTTCCAATCAAATAATCTTTCCACAATCCCTATTGCATCCCATTAGTGTTTTCTGAGAGGCCTAGAAGCTATGTGACCACACCTAAAGGTCAAAAGACCCTCTGGGGACAAGACTTCATGAAAAGTCTTAACTCTGTCTGGAACTGGCCAGTAAGACAACACAGCACTTTTCTTTTTTTTTTTTCTTTCTTCCCTTCCTTCCTCCCTCCTTCTCTTCCTTCCTTTGTTTTTTCCTTCATTCCTTCCCTTCTTTCTTCCCTGTAATGGTAATTTGAAGATCTTCCCTGCCCCTTAATAAGCCTAAGGGAATTTGAAGACCTTCCCTACTTCAAAGATTTTCCCTGCCCCTTAATAAGCTGAATGCAATCACATGAAGTCTGTGTTGGAAGGAGTTTGCTGAAGGATGGAGCAGAGCCCACAGGAAGCTGGGAGTCAGAACAGTTAGATAATGGGAGAGAGAGAGAGAGGATGTACCCAGGGAGACAGCTAGGCTTCTGAGTGTTGGTTTATGGGAAAGCTAAAGGACGGTGTAACTCACTGGTGTGTTTTGGTGTATTAACTTCTATGTTCCTATGATGGATCTGGTTTCCTGGTGTTGGGATTGGGTTTTCTGGTATCTAAATAAATGTTTTGTTTCTGTCTTCTATATGGAGAGTCTGTTACATTTTGTGTTTGATAACTATGCCAGCATATTTACATTCACTGTTGGCACTGTGAATATTGCATTGGCATGACATTTGGTGATGAATATGGCATCATGAACTACTGGACCCCTATTTGGAGGCAGAAGGAATTTAGAAGAAGAAATGGATAACCCAGGATGAGAGGATTTACTTTATTCCTCCCTTGTCAAGGGGGTGGGCTAAAGTATAAGGCTCAGTGAAAACTGGGAACTGAGGCTGCAGAAGGGAGAACCTAGAGATTTAGAAACATGCTTGAAAGGAATACCAATAAAACCAGGGAGATAACTGGAAGGGGTGTGTAAAAGAGGCTTAGTTTTACTAACAGGTTACCATAGTATATGTAAAAGCAGGGACAAACTGTTGGAAGAGAAAATTCAGAAGGAGGAAAAATTACTTGTTTTGAATAAGGAGTTAGCTGTGTTACAGAGTTAGGGCTCTCCTTTAGAAAAGGAAGCTGGAGGATATCAAGTGGTAGAAGAAAAATTATGAATTTAGCTCTCAAAAAGCAGCAGAAAAATAACAGGAGAAAGGTTCATACAGTTTTAGTAGAGACTGAACGTAGCGGCTACCAGGAATGTGCCTGGGTAGAAAATGAAACAATGTTACATGACCAGGCTTTTACAAGGACCAAAGTTTGCCCCATACTAAGAAAGTAGGAGAATCAGGGAGGCCAAGCAAAGTTCAGGGAGATAATTGAGGATTTCTCAGACTCACTCAAAGAATGAGAGCATCTTTAGTGTCTTGAATGGTGAGACTCAGTGATGAAAGGGCCAGAGGAGTATGGGTAGAAAGTACTGGGATAGGGGCAGCTAGGTGGCACAGTGAATAAAGCACTGGCCCTGGAGTCAGGCAGATCTGAGTTCAAATCCAGCTTCAGACACTTAACTAGCCACGTGACCTTGAGCAAGTCACTTAACCCTAATTGCCCTCCAAAGAGAAAAGAAAGTACTGGGATAGGGAGAAGCTGAATCTATAGCATTATATCAAACTATCAAAACAGAATAAAGAGGACAGTGTCATATATTTACTGATTCATTGGTGGTAGCTAATGGGTTAGCTATATGGATGCTCATGTGGAAAAATCAAAACTGAGAAATTAATGGTAAACAAGTCTGGGGCAAAGAATTATGAGAAGATATATGGGACATGTTTTTGGTTACTAATGTGTCAGTTTTTCATGTAGATGCTCATGGGGCCAGACCATGAGTACAACACACATGGTAATCAACTAGCAAAGTTTGCTATTCAACATACTGTCCCTACGCTGACACCAACTGATGATCCAGTACTAGCAAAATGGGTCCATCAAATGGCCAGCCATTTAGGGATCCAGGTCACACAAAGGTGGGCACAAGATCGAGTTATTAGTATCTTTCATTCATTGTTAAAACAAGTAATAATAATAAATAGTCAGAATGATGACACCAAATCTGCAAATTAGAAAACAGCAGACACATTAAATCTCAGACACTGAATACTGTGAGGCCAGATGTTCCAGCACCGTATCCAGGAATACCTAGTTTGGTAGGATATTATACTGTTTAAAGGACTTTTGGTTGGATAGAAAAGCAATGAGAAATATCTCTACTGTAATATGAATAAGAATCCATAAAAATCATTTTGGGTGGATAGTACCTAAATCAGGTTTAGCAACTCAAGGAATACAGGTACTGGCTGGAGTAACAGATTCTAATTATCAAGAAGAAATTATTGTGACATTCCAAAATTTGGGTGAAGAACCTATACAGTCTTGTAAAAACAATAGAACAGTTCAAGTGATTATTATTCCATGTGATACAATACCCCTTCAGAAAACTGACCCTCCTTCTGAAATAACTGTCAGAGGAACTGAAGGGTTTGCTTCTACTGATAGAAACTAAGAGCTAAAGTATGGGTAAAGTGGAAGCCAGATAATGTTCCAAAGGCTATGGAGATTATAGCACATGGGAAAGATAAAACTGTAACTGTTGCTTATTCAGCAGAAGATGATTACCAAATTGTCATCTTAATTCATATATTCTATCATGAATGAGGCTATGATAGTGGATTCATGGACTCTGGAATCACAGCTGAGCCTTTACCTGTTTCTTTTTGGCTTTTTTTCTGTTAAACTTGTTTGTGAGATTTGTTTCCTGCAGGCTTAGTACCCTCCACCTACAGATGCCTGATCGCTTAAGCCTGATATCACCCCCTATCCACAACTGTGATATGTCAGCCCTGGACCTGGCATCAACCAAGTTCCGGATGCCAGCTGAAGAACTGACCCGTTGAACGGGACTGCTGGGGCAGGGACAGTTCTATGTACAATTTCAGCAGGAAGCAGCTATGGGAGAAGAGACCTTGGCCCCTTACCCCAAGATTTTGAGTCCCATTCATTCAAGGTGGGGTGGATGGGGTGCTTGTGCCCAAGCCCCAACCCTAAGATATTGTTTTATGTGCTTATTTTGTGTTTATCCCTATTATATTGTTGTAAAGTTCTATTGACACCAGTTACCCCTCAACTCCCATTAATCTATGTAATGAAATGTGCTATTAACGTATTTTTGCTATGTAGGGGGCATGAAAGATTTAGGGGCTAAATGTAATGGTAATGGTAATTTGAAGATCTTCCCTGCTTTGAAGATTTTCCCTGTCCCCTAAAAGGCTGAATGTAATCACATGGAGCCCATGGTGAGAGGAGCTTGCTGAAGGGTGGAGCAGAGCCCACAGGAAACCAGGAGTCAGAGCAGCTAGATGGTTGGGGAGAGAAAGGAAGCACCCAGGGAGATAGCTAGGCTTGTGAGTATTGAGTTTATATGGAAAGGTTAAAGGATGGTGAGGTTCTCTGCTGCATTGTAGTGTATTAACTTCTATGTTGTTATGATGGATTTGGTTGCCTAGTATTAGGATTTGGTTTTCTGGGGTCTGAATAAATGTTTTGCTTCTGTATTATACATGGAGAGTCTGTTGTATTTTGTGATTGAGAACTATGCTGGCATATTTACAATCACCACTGTGGTTATGAATATTGTATTGGTGCTACATTCCCCTTCAGAAACATCTCAAAATATCTTGGGGTTTACAGGCTATATTTCTTTTTTAACGATCATGCCTTAAACCCAAATCACTCTGGCTCTCACTGATTAGCCAATAGTAGGCCCCAGGTCAAACCCCACCTTAATCAGTGAATGGGCATTTCCTCAAACTGAGACATGCTAATGACCTGAGATTCAAAAGATCAAGGTCTTCCATGCTTCTAGGATCATCTCCTGTAGTCCTGATGTGTATCTGGCCACTGGACCCAGAGGGCTCTAGAGGAGAAGGTAAGGCTGGTGACTGTGCATAGTCCTCCCCCTCACTTTTTTTTAAAAAGCAATTGGGGTTAAATAACTTGCCCAAGGTTACACAGCCAGTTATTTTTGTGTGGGTGTTAAGTATCTGAGGTCCTCCCAACTCTGGGGCCAGTGCTCTTACTCACTGTGCCACCTACCCACCCCGTCCTCCCTCACTTAAATCCAATTTACTTGCATTTCATGGCATCACCTCCATGTCATGGTCCTCTTCAAGAACAAAGGACAAACAGTAACAATTCTGCTTGCCCAAAACTGTTGTCTACCCATTAGTCCTACTGTCAGTATTAAGGAAGAAAAACAACTTGGTGGTGACAGTTCACACTGGTATATTCTAAAACACCAATGTTCCACATTAATGCATTGTTGGTAGAGGTGTTGCTGCAAAGTAATTTGGAACTCCAAAAGTTACAGATCTATATCTCTAACCCAGGGATACCATAATAAGGTCTTTATCTGAAAGAGATCAAAGAAAGAAGAAAAGATCCTAAATGTACAAAAATATCTCTAGCAGTTCCCTTTTTTTGTGGTGTCAAAGAACTAAAAACAAAGGGGGTTTACTCAACTGAGTAATGTTTGAGCAAATTATGGTATATGAATAGAATACTATTATGCCATAAGGAAAGACAAAAGAGATAGTTTAAAAGAAAGATGGGTAAACCTGTATGCAAAGTGAAGTGAGCAGAACTAGAAAAATAATTTACATACATCAATATTTTAAAAGCAAATAATTATGAAAGACATAAAAATTCTGGTCAACACAATGATCAACTGTAATACAAAAGGACTAATGATGAAGAATACTACCCAACTTCTGACAGAGAGGTGATGGACTAAATTTGTAGACTGATATACATTTTTAGACGTAACCAATATGAGAATTTGTTTTGCTTAACTATACATATTGGTTACAAAGGCTTTGGTTTTCTGTTCTTTTCTTTTTTTGGTTTTGGTTTTTGTTTTTTGCCTTTTCTTGAGGGGGGAAGGCAGGGCAATTGGGGTTAAATGACTTGCCCAAGGTCACACAGCTAGTAAGCCTTAAGTGTCTGAGGCAGAATGTGAACTCAGGTCCTCCTGACTCCAGGGCCAGTGCTCTATTTGCTGTGCCCCCTAGCTGCCCCTCTTTTCTCTTTCCTTAAAACATGGGACTTTAGGATGAGGTCAGAGGTAGAGAAAATAAATGCTAAAATGTTAATTTTTTAAAAAGTAATTTTAAAAAGCAGGTTTTCCAACTGAGACAAATTAAATATCAAAGTCCTTTATCATTTAAATTGTCATATCAATCTACTTTTCATTAAATTGGTTCCCCAATCCTGTTGATCCTTCCTCACTAATTTAGTGATAAACTGCATACCTATGACACCTTGTCATAAACTTTTTATCCTCTTCTGATTAACACTACTCTGATAAAGCCTAACTCCAAATCAGGACTGCATTCTTTGGAGCAGCCACTCTATTCTAAACACTCTCACCTCCTCAAACTTTTAAACCAACATTCCTCCCACCTCAATTTAGCAGAATCCTGGCTTTTCCCAGAGAAGACTACATTCCTTGCAATCCTCTCCTTTGGGAGGCTACTCCTCTCATTCCCCTTAACCTTCAATGCTAGAAAAAGGAATACTTCTTGTCCTAGCATTACTTCTATACCACTCATTCTAAAACTGTAGTCCAGAGACCCACTAAGGTGCCCAAAACCCTTTCAGCAGTTTCAAAATTCAAACTATTCTCAAAAACATTTTAATTTTTAATGTGGTATGTATACTGATAGACATAACCCATACCAAAAAAAAGTTTCTTTGAGGGACTCAATAAATTTTAAGAGCATAAAGAGGTCCTATGACCAAAAAGTTTGATTTAACTACTCTACTAATCTTCAAAGATCTTTCTTCATCTGAAATTCAACCAATTCCTTTCCTCATTATTGTGGTCAGCTACTTACCTCTAAGGCACTCTTAAGACTTTTTCAGTGCCTTCAATATATAGCCTTTCTTTACTGTCCATCCCCTACCATCATCCTCAAAAATTTCCATTTTCATGTTAACAACCGTCCTAACAAATTGACCGTGAGATTCTAGGACATCCTGTGAGGAATGATTAAAACTTTTGTTTTCATAGAAATTATGTAATACATGACTTAGGAAATCTAAGGATCTACATATACCAGAAAGTTTTCTGACTTGCAGCAAATATAGGAAAATGAATTGATTGTAGTATAGAAGAAAGCAGTGAGGGATGTTTATTAAACAGTTTCACTAATCAGGCTAATCAGCATACCTAAGAGAATTTCTCCGCCTATGGCTATTTAAGGAGGCATTTAAACAGGGACACCATCAACATAGATTAGAACTAGATTATCTTCTAGCAGAAGAAAAAGGAAATTGAGAGAAATAAAGGAGAAATTTGTTTCCATAAATTCAGAAAAACAATCAGCAGAATGGGAGACTTCATGAAGGAGCTATGTCTCAGACAAAATATAACAGGCAAAGCAAGATTCAAATAGTTTTATCCTGTTTTGAGGCTAGAAGTCAGTAGAGTAAAAGTCTGCAAGTCATCCATAAGCTCATGAATATTAACTTCTCCTCCTCTGAGAGAACTAAAGATTCATTTTAATGTGTAGTAGGCATATCAGACAGTTGTATACCCTGTATTAGCCAGCCAATGGAGAGACAGTGGAGGAACTTTTTGGTTAGGCACAGGTTTTTAAGACTTGCTTGTGTTACTATAGGTGTGTCTATTTTACCAGACACCCACCAAGGCAGTAAAGCAATAAACTTTTATCTTCACCCCTCCCCAGCCTCAAGGAGTTATTTATCACAATCCTCCACTCCAACCACTTCCTTTGCCCCATTTTTCAGAATTACAACATGTCCAAGATGCAAAAATCTGATATTTATTTGATTATTGGACCACAATCTCCATACCTTCCCCCAAACCCATTCACGTTAAACCTACTTTTTGCCCTTCCATGCCCAAGTCAGTAAGTAAATTAGCATTTTTAAGTACCTATTATGTGCCAGGCAAGTATTTTGAGCTATCAAGTGAAATAAAGTAAGCAAAGTGCTTAGCAAACCTTAAAATACCACGTAAATGTGAACTTTTTTTAGCATAAGGATATGGACCAGACCTCTTCCCTTCCACCTCTTCCCTAATAGAATGCAAGTTCCTTGAGGTTTAGAACTGTTTCACTTTTGTCTTTGTATCCCTAGCACCTAACAATATCATGATAACAGTTAATAATAATAATAATAGTTAACTTTTATATAGTGTTTGTACACAAAGCACTTTGCAAATATTATCTCAACTGATCCCCCTAAAACCTCTGGGATGCAAGTAATAACATGATCCTTATACTTAAGGAAACTGAGGCGGACAAATGTTTGTGATTTCCCCGGGGTTATAAAGTTAATGTTAATAAATGAATTAATCCAGATTTGAAGTCAGATCTTCCTGACTCCAGGTCCCACCTAGCTGTCTCCATAAATAGTAGACATTTAATAAATGATGTTGATTGCTTCTCCATTGACTCCTTCCTATCTGCCATTTGCCCCCAAAATACTCAAAATCTCCACAACTCTTTTAAGAACAAAAGTGTTTCCCTTATCATTCTATACTTCTTAATCCTGTTCAATCTTTCTCCTTTCCATTAATTCTAAACTTCTTGAAAAAACTTTCTATACCCAATTCCTCCATTTCCTCATTACCACTCCTTTCAAGCTCTTGTAATGAACAATTCTGAGAGACTTAACAATTCTGAAAGACTTAACAATCTAAATAACACAGTGATCAACATTGGTGCCATGGTTTTTCCACTAACCAACTAAAACAGTGCTCAAAAATCAACAATAACCCCCTAGTCAGTAAATCCAATGGTCTTTTTTCAGTTTCTATCCTCCTTCTATCCTCTTTCTGCTATATTTAATATTTAACAATAAGTAGTAATATTTACTCCTGCTAGATACTTTCTCCATTTGGGGTTCGTAAGAGTCCTTCTCATGGTTTTCCTCCTACCTCTCTAACTACTCTTTGCTTCCTTTGCTGTCTCCTCTTCTCTTCCTAATCATCTAAGGTAGTTGTTCACCAAGAGTCTCTCCTTTCCTTTCTCTATAATCTCTCCCTGGAAATATTATTCATGCTTATGTTTTTAATTACCACTTCTATGCATAAGAGTCACCAATATCTCTCTGGCCTTTTCTGAGCCCTAGACTTGCATTATAAGACTTATAATTATAATTTCCTTCTTCTTAATATAATCATAATTATAAGGCTATAAGATATCTCCACCTAGAAAAATATTAAATATATCCAAAACCAATCTTACTATTCCTGATAAATCTCACTAATTCTATCTGTGGTACCATCCATATTTGAAACCTGGGTTTTCTATCAATTCTACTTCCACAGCATTTCATATCTATTCTCTCTTTTCTATCCCCATTTCTACCATCTCCATCTTAAAGTCCTCACTAATACTTGTTTAGATTACTGTAATAGGTTTCCCAGTATCCACTCTCCCAGCACTGTTTCACTGTTCATGTTGCTATGATTCTAATCTTTCCTATGCATGGATCTGATCATGTCAATCCTTGGCTCAGAAATGTTCAAAGACTTCTTGTTGTCTATTAAATCAAGTTTGAATACCACTGCCTGGCATTCAAAGCTTTCTAAAACTTAAACTCACCCTATTTTTCTTGTCTTATTTCATATTCTTCCTTCCCTGTCCTCTACCCTAAAGGCAAGCTGGATTATCTTATGACCCCAAATATGACCAGCACTTTCCTGTCTCCAAGCCTTTTCTTATATATTTCCTTTTGCCTAAAGTATCATATCTTCCCCTTTTTACTAAATGAATTCCTATTCATCCTTTAAAGTACAACTCAAATGTCATTTCTTCCATGAGGCCCTCCCAGACACTGCTGGTAACGCTCTTCTTTGTTAGGCCTCACATAAGGCATTGTATTGCAACTATGTTTATCTTGTAATATTATATATTATAGTCATTTGGTTTTACCTTATTATCTAACAGACTATAAATTCTAGAAAAGCAAATATAAATGGCGGCTCTTCTCTAAATTTTGTATCTCCATTAACACTTATAACAGTACTTTAGATAGAGTAGGCATTTAATAAATGTTTGTTTAATGAATGAGTACATCACTATTTTTAAAGCAATAATATTTTCTCAAAGAAAAAAATTATCTAGTAATATCACAGTGCTATAACCTGAGAAGCAATTAATAAATATTTTTCTATTTATTTTCTTTTAAATTGTTTGCTAGCTTATGTTCCTTAGTGACACAGTATTATTCTGCTACACAGGGTATTCCAGAAAACTTAAAACTACTTTAAGAATTTGGGGACACCTTCTCTTGTACCTTTTTCCCTATTGTGACATGGAGCAAATGTTTTTAAAAGTTTGTTAGATACCCATAAGTTCAGGTCCTCAGTATGTTCTACCAAGACCATCACAAAAGTCCCCAAACCAGTCCTCCTTGCCTTGGGTCTCTTCCCTCTCCAATTCATTCCTAAAGCATAGATCAAACCATTTTCATTCCCTTGTTCAAGATGCTCCTACTATAATGAACTTGTGGGAGGATATGGACAAAAGAGCCACAGGATGGCCAGGCATGGGTGAGTTGCAGTCTGCATCACTGGAAGGAACTCCCAAACCAACAAACTACCAAATCCATTAGAATATTGAATGAAAATCCCCAATACCTAGTATATACAGCCTGGTACACAAGAGGCATTTAATAAACGCTTATTGAATTAATAAATTACAATTTCTAAATCACATATATTTAATTAAAACAATTTCACTTTGCTCCAGTTTATGGACAAATGGAACAAGAAGTCTTTGGGAGTATTATTAATTTTCAAATATTTTCTCAGAGAAAAGAAACAAAATATCTTTTAAAGTCTGTTGTTTTTATTTCTTAACAAACTACTTATGCCATATTAATGCCACAAAAAGTATCATTAAAATATTAAAACAAGAATATGAAGGAAAATTACAGTTGCCAGTTTCATAGATTCTTACTTAATATCACCATTATAAATTTTAAATTAAGTAGAAGAACTAAATTTAGCAAAATGGTTTTTTCCCATCAATTTATGAAGATTTTATTTCTGGTATGGATTGGAACTATTTTTTAACTTGTTTTTGAGAAAGAATTTTCCCTCTAACCATGCCAGGGTCATCTGATTTACATAAATTGTAGTAAAGAACTATGTAAATTTTAAAATACATAATTAAAATGTCACAGATCACTTAACTTATTCTGTCAAAACTGGGAACATTTAACTCTTGCTTCACTTCCTTTAAAAGAAATTCTATTTACTTTATTTTTCCCAACAGGAAAAAAAATCAGTACAGTAAACTTTCAAGTTACTTCCCTAATCAAACTTTAAAACTATTTTGGTTAACCACAAATTGACTCAAGTATTTAAGCATTTTTCTGAATGTATTTTACTGGAACACTTCTGAAAATATGTAATAATGCCATATAGTAATTACGTAACTGTTCTACAGAATTATAAATTATCCCACTGATTAGTCTTTACAGTCATTTCACAGATAAACAGGGTAGCTTTTTCCCCTATAACTTATATCCAAAACTAACTTGATGCATTTCTAGTTTAAAGTAGCTATTCTGTAAATAGCTCTTTTATTTAGTATTAAAACACAACCATAAGAAGACTTTGTTAATTACATTTTGTTAAACTGCATCACATAAATCCATAAACTTACAACCTGCCAACATTACTTTCAAACATCCTGAAATGATTAGCAAAAAATATACTTTTCAATAGACTCTGAAAATTCAGAAGCATATTAGATTAACTGTGGTTTTAAACATTTTTAACCTTTTTTTACTATTCACTTGGATGACCAAAGTAGTTTAGAATACACCAAACATAAAATAAACTTACTTTTCTACCCAAACCTCTCAGACATGAAATGTCATTAAATTATTAAGTAAAATCTAAACCAAGTTTATTACTTACATTTTCAAAACCAAGCACTATGTAATTTCTAATTCCATGGATTTTTTTTCCCAGAGGACTCATTATTAACCCACACAACACTGGTATGCAAAGAGGAAATAAATGCTACGAATTAGGTAATTAGACACAAACAACATTGTGCTACATTAATAAATTAGGGGGCAAATATTCCATAAGGTGAGAGGAGTTTAAACTGGTCTTCTTAAAATCCTTGCTCAGTACCTAGAAGCTAATGTCCTCTTCTTCACCCTGGTTATTTTCCTTATACCTTTCTTTGCCACTCTCACCTCACCTCATACCACACCAAGTTCGACCTTCTTCTAATAACTATAATCAAATCACCATCTTTAAGACTTTCTGGACCATAACTCCCTTCTTTGTCTACCACTCCCAATATGTATGGTTTCCTTCCCATAGACTGTAAGCTCCTTGATGGCAAGGACTGTCTGTCTAGATTTATATTTGTATCTCCAGCACTTGACTCTTCAACAGGTCACAGGATCATAGATTTAGAACTAAAAGGGACCTTGGAAGCTATGTAGTATTAACACTCTCATTTTACTGATAAGGAAACTGACCCCTTCCTTAGGGTCATTCAGTTACTAAGTATCCTTTATTCATTTATTTATTCAGTAGTTTCTTTCATCAAATACTTCCTTCCCAAGCAAGTTTCTGAATAGAGATCCTTTAGAATTTTTTTTTTAAGGGGACCTGTGATTTCATGAGATTAGGGAAATTCCTTCACCAGCCTAAGCTAGGGCTCTGAGACACTGCCAGTAGGTGGCACAGTAGAGAGAGCACAGGATTCGAAATCAAGAAGTCTTAAACTCAACTACTGCCTCAGATATGAACTTGTTGTGTAACCCCGGGCAAGTCAGTTAAAAGCTACCTGCTTCAATCTTTAAAAACTGGGGATAATATCAGCACCCACTTCCCAGGACTCTTGTGAGTATCCAATAAACTATTTGTAAAGCACCTTGTAAATATAAATGCCAGTTAGGTTGTGACTTGCCCACCATCATAGAGGCAGCATTGGAACCCAGGTTTTCTTGACTTCAAAGACAACTCTGTATCCATTATACCATGTTCTCTCTCTGTAGAAAACACGTTACAAAATTAATTTCAAAATAAAATATAGCATTGAAAAAATACTTACTGTCTTATTTCGTAACCGAATTATGTCTGAAACAGAGCCAGCTCCACAGTATTCCATAACAATCCAAAGGTCAGTGTTCTTAAAGTAACTGCCATAGTACTTTACAACATAGGGGCTGAAGAGAAACAAAAAAACGATTAAAACTTTATAAATTCCAGAAGTAGAGATTTCCCCCAATAAATGGTATTTTAAACACATCATGATGTTACAAGTGAATGTCATTATCTGAATTACATCAATTCTGCACAGCTAGGCTTTAATCCATGAATGGAATTAAATAAGATCATAAACCATAGGAACAAATTTCCAGTTGTTTACGTCATTCCCAAGATAATATAGACTTAATTTATATAAATTCTATATTCTACTAATCAAATACACATTATGACAATAGCGTTCCAGATAATATTTAACATAATTTAACATAAAGCACCTAAAGACACATTTTATAACCACTACCTCTAGTGTATAGGCCCTCTACAGACATATGGTTTCAATGAAATATTAACATTCAAATATAAAAAGATGCTATTTCAGGATTGCTACCAACAACAACAAAAAAAAAAATACTCCCTCTTACCCTCTTACTTTGTCCTTTGAAAATTCTGGGTTTTAATACATTTTGGAAAATTACACAGTACTTTCAAATATTTTCAATAATCCTGAACTAGGAAAAAATCCATCTCTAACACCAGCATTCTCCTAGTGGTGCCACATGAATGAGATTCGTGGAATAGAACAACAGGGCAAGAGAAAGGCACATGGTATGCAAAAGCAGCCTGCAACGATTACCAAAAACATCTTCAATGATGAAAGGAGGAAACAGTATGTGCTAAAAGAAAAGAAAGATATGCATCAAGAATGATGCTCATCAAGAGATGGACAATGCCCTGGAATCCTTGAGATGGGGAAAAACAAGAGGGTTGAAAATTCAAGTGAATGTGTATATGTGCTTTTTGGAATTTTTATGGTAGAACATGAACACCAGTAGTACAGGATGAAAAGATATGGAATGATTTTGATCTGCATCCCTGAACACAGATTGTCATCAAGTCCAAAAGAGATCTGTACATTCCCAAAGAAAAGCACAAAGCCATCCAAAATGTTTTTGTAGTATATTATGTACTCAAAAGTCAATATAACTAGCATTGATTAAGAATCTACTATGAACAGAGCAGTGTACTAAGTGCTTAAGATACAAAGAAACTTAAAAAAAAAGTCCCTGATCTCAAGGTGCTCATAAGTCCAATAAGAGAAAAGACAACATATAAACAATTATGTTACAAAGAAGGGATATACAGGATAAATTGGGTTTTGTGTCAAGGTAAGATTAAGGACAGGGAAAGACTTCTTGGAAAAAATAAGACAACATGAGATTTGAAGGGAGCCAAAGAAACTAGAAGGCAGAGATAAGAAAAAAGAGAATTTCCAAGAATGGGGGACAGACAGTGACTAATGCCTGGAGTCAGAAAATGGAATTTCTTGTGCAAGGAAAAGTTAAGGAGGCCAGAGTCATTGAATCAAAGAGCGCATGGAAGAAAATGAGGTGTAAGAAGATTGTAAAGGTAGGAAGAAACTAGGTACTATGAGTCAGGGAATGGGGTTGGGGGAGAGGGAAGTGTAAAGGTTATGTATGTAGTACTCCGTGGAAAAGAGAAATTCACTGAAATAGCAAAAAGATGCCCCGACAACAATCCTAAGCAAATTCTCTTTTCAGGGATTGGAAGACATTTTAGTGCCTTATCTGTGTGTCTGGGCTCCTGTGAGTCTATTATGACTTCTGGGTTTTGTGCAGCTGAATAAATACTGTCCCACACCTGATGTTTTTAGCACCTTGAATGCTTTTAAAGAGCTCAAGACCTTCTTACCCACTTTTTAAAGGACAGCTACAACTGAGCTATGCCAAAAGTATTTCAGAAATTTTCCTAGAGCAATTCTGGGTGTGGACACCAAGCCAAAGAGAAAAACTGGCCTTCTTGCAATAAGCCCCCAAAACTATTTCTGGTTCAAGTGAGCCTAAAGTCTTAGGGATCCCTGAGCCATGGTAAACATTTAAATTGTGTATATCTAAAACAGTTACCATAAGATAAGGTAGAAGATGTTAAGTGACATATCCAGCAAATGATATATAGTAGTTCAGGGGAGAAAATGATCATAATGAAGTGGCCTAAGAAGACTGCATGGAGCAAGTAGGACCACAACTGAACTTTTAAGGAAGGGCTAGATTTCTGAATGTGGAGGGCATTTCAGGCAAGGAAAAACATCAGGAGACCAAGATGCAATATACAAAATATGTTTGGGAGGCAAGTAATCTACCTCAGTTGAAACAGGTGTCATGGGAGATGATGTAGGAAAAACACTTAAGTCTACAGAAAGCCTTAAATGAAAGTCTTAGGAATATAGATGTTGTTCTCCAACAAACAGCAGTCACTGCAGGATTTTTGAGAAAAGTGTAGACATGTACAAAATGCTGATTCCAAAAGAATTATCTCCATCTGGGGGCTCTATGCCTTTTCACCCCTCATACCTATAACACTTTTCTACCTCCTGACTTTTCCTGGTTTCCTTCAACACTCAGCTCAAATATTACCATCTGCAGGAAGCCTTTCAAGATTTCACACACACACACACACACACACACACACACACACACACACACACACAGAGTTTTCCTTCTTTTATTACCTTTCATTCACTCTGTATATATCTTGTATGAACATATTTGTTTACATGTTGTGTCCCCAACTGGACTGTAAACTCCTTGAAGATAGGGACCATGTTTTTGTCTTACTTTGTAACTCCAGCACTTATCATTGTGCCTGACACATAGTAAGTGTTCAATAAATGCTTACTGACTGACCAACTGATAAGCATCAATGCATAAAACAGATTGGAGTATGGAGAGACAATAGGAAAAGAAAATAGAAAACTTCTGCAATCTATCAGAAACAATGAATATAAGCATTTCAGGGAATCTGGGAATACTTTTATGACATGATACAGATCAAAAAAGTTAACTACAATATATACAAAAATGACCTCAATAACGCAAATAAAAAGGTAGCAAAGATTATGGGGATTACTTATCTCAGAGCTAGGCAGGTAAGTGCCCACAAAGTTCTAGGGATATTCCTGAGGCATTAAGATACTTTTCTCTTTTCAAATCTCAGTGGCTCAAGTCCCCTGCACTTGTGTTCTTCCTACTGTTATGTGTCAGTGACTAGTAGTCCCATTTCATTTTACTAAATAAAATCAATTAGCTTTTATAAAAGGATATTTACTTTGAAGACATAACAAGGAAAAAAGTACAAACATCTCCCCCTAAAATCTTGGGGTCATACTCTCCCCTATATTACCCTGGTTTCTGGGCAGAGTGGGCTCAGACTTAATGGAATTTCTACACAGCAGTTAGGTCCACCAAGTTCATAACATCACTGCTGAAAGAATACTTATCTCAAGTACTGAATGCTGCTGTTGCTAATCAGGGCATCAATGCTAAGCTAGCTGCAAAACTTGGCATAGATTCTCCTCCCATACTCCTCTGAGACTCTTGGGCTTTCTGGACTCAGATGGTTCACTCTCCTGACATTTCAAAATGACTAGCCTCCAGTCCTTTCACTCAAAATGAAGAATAAATGTCAAGGTAGCCAAAAAGTTAAGGCCCAAACTTATCAATCACATGTTAGCCTCAAAGGGAGAGGGCCCAAGTCCTTTCTCCTTATATTATCTCTCACTGGATGCCATCTAACCAAGACAGAGGGGAAAGTGCTGATTAAGGACTTTTGAAGGTTCCTCAAGCTCTGGTTCTACAACTGTAGAACAGAATCAGTTACGAGTGTCTGCATACTCCAAGGTCTCTTCAAGGCACTTCAATTATATAACATCCCAGCTCTCCTGTAAGCAGGTTTCTCAGTCTATGCAAGGTAATTGCATTGACCAAGCAGGCTAATGCACTCTGCCCAGGCTAATAAAGACTGGGCTTTTTGGCCTGTCCTCCATTACAAAAACAACACAAAACATCAAAATTCAGATTAAATATAATGCTCACTCCTAGTTCCAGAATAATGACATCTGAAATACATTTCCTCTCCTCTCAATTGTTGTTTCGTTCTGCATTTTTGAAGAGGAGAAATAACATCATGAGGGATGTTTTGACTTGAACTAGATTTAAGAGAGGCAGCATTGCAAAAAGTCCTCAGCTTCATTCTCTCTTCCAAGGTCACTGAAGTCTAGTGGCAAGGCAAAAGTTGAAAGAATGACTAGAAATGACCCAGGATGCACTTTGGTGGCTTCAATGTCTTACCAAGCTCTAAGTGCTCCACAGCACCTACTCCAGCTATTTTCATGGCCATTGGAACTGTTCTCATCTGCTTATTGCAATGGGGACAATCTTCACATGCTTGGGATAGACATGCCTCCCCCAACATGTTTGAGGTCTATTAGCTACCCTCAATCTGGTTTAGCCTGTCTACTGAGATGGTTCACTAGGGTGAGGCTGCTGAGCATGCTACAGCTTCTTGAAGTCACAGGTAAGAGCTGATTGAAAGTGGACACCAAAGGTGGATGAAAAGCCCTGAAAAAGACTTGGCAGCCCCCAAACAGAGGTACTAGGCCTCTCTGAGAATACTATGACTCTCCTCTGTCAGCAGAGTTCACAGACTAGACATGAAGAATGTTACATAAATTGTCAGAATCAGTCAATTGTTATTTGTTTTGCTTAACTGGTTTTCCTTGCTATAATGTAAAATTATATGGGAGTATAGTTATTAGGAAGTGACAGTAGTATAAAAAACAAAAAAATGTTAAGAAAACTTTATTAAGGGAAAAATAATTCAAAGTCACCTCCACATCTTGATAACCATTGAATTAGGGCTTGTGTGAGGGTTCTTAAAAGTTTCTGAAAACCAAACTAGTTCTCAAAACCAACCCAGCAGACACTAAAGGACTTTTGTTCTTTGGAAATTACTCCTCAGTTATAGTAATTGTTTCTATCAGTATAATTAAATGGATTGACTAAAAACTTCAAAAAGAAAAAGATTAAAGCAAATATCCAAGTATGAAGTTTTGAATCCAGGAAGTAAGAAAAAGGAAAGGTCAGATACAAAAGGTATTTCAAATGAAGAACACACAACACCGATGACTGATGGTGTGTAAGAAGGAAAGCAGAATCAAGGTTGATGTCAAAGTTCTAAGGTGGAATTTTAGAAGAATGATTTCATTGACCGACAATAAAATATGAGATGCAAAGTACTTATTTGAAGAGAGAGTAACAATTCACTTTCAAATATATTTAGTATTATGTTAAAGCAAGCTAAAATGCTTACGTTGTCTATTCAATTTGAAATGTCCATAAAGAAGCTAGAAAATATGAGATAGGAAGGACAAGAGATACCATCTTTAGCAGTCACCTGAAAATAGAAATAACTGTCAAAGCCATGAGAGCAGATAAGATACCCTAGATAAAGAACAGAGAAAATGAAAGCAGGAGCCAAGGATAAGCCTTGAAATACATCCACATTACACAGGGAGAGAGGAAAAACTATACTTCCCCCAACAAAGTTCTACATGTAGTTTTAAACAGGAATGCCATGTCCTCCCTAAATGAAGCCATCTCTGTCTCTTCCTCCCCACCACTATACTATAGAAAATTATCTTTCTCCCTATTGTTGTCATATGACACATATCCCTTAGATATTCTCCTACTGCACATATTCTCCTACATCTTTCATGATACTACTTTTTTCTGGTTCTCCTTCATGTCTGATTGCTTCTTATCACCTCTTTTGCTACTTCAAAATCCATTCCTACTCCTTAACCACAAATGTCCCCAAAGTCTCTGTCCTAGGCTCTCTTCTTTCCTCTTTCTCCATTCTCTTCCTGAGCTTACCAGTTCTCACGGATTCAATTACCATGTCTAGGCAGAAGAATCATCTCATATCTACATATCCAGCCTTCACTCATCTCTCTCCTTACTGTTTTCAATCTAGCACTTTAAATCTTTCAGTCTGGATCCAGCCTTCCTTTTAAGACTTCATGTACTCTACAATCCAGCCTAAATGGCCTATAAATCTGGTTCTCCATTCCCCACCTCCATGCCTTTACAAAGATTGTCTCCCAGGCTAGAACCATCTCTTTTCCCCTTTCCCACCTTTTAGAGTCTCTAGCTCATGTGTTATCTCCTAAAGGAAGCCTTTTCCTCATCTCCTCCTATGCAAAAAGCATTATAGGATCACAGATCCAGAGACGGAAGGGACTTCAGAAGTCATCTAGTCCAACCCTCCTCATTTTACAGACAAAATGTGATCAGTTTCTTCCTTCTTCATAGAAGAAACTGTAATCAAATAAGGTAACATTTGTAAGGAGCCTAGCAAAGTGCCAGGCATACAGCAAGGTGCTTAGTTAACACTTTGTTCCCTTTTTACATAACTTGCACAAAGTCATATAGGTAATAAGCATTAGAGGTAGGACTTGAACTCAGGTCCTCTGTCTCTAGAACCAGGGCTCCTTCTACCCGCACCATGCTGTCTTCCCAATTAAGTTCTTATCTGTTTACATAATGTAACCCTCCCTTCCCTGGCTAAATGAAAGCTTCTTAAAGGCAGAGACTCCTCTCGTTTTGCTTTGACGTTTCCAATGCCTTGCACATTGTACTGTATATATTTGGAACTTAATAAATGCTTGAACTTCATAGCTCTCTAATGCACTAGGTATTTTTTATTATAGTTCTTGTGGTAATGATCTAGGAAAACAGGCCTCCCTCTATGAGGCTTAATTTTCTCATCTATAAAATGAAATGACTAAAATGGATGATCTTAAGGTCTCTTCCAGCTCTAAAATCTATGAATCGATAAATCCTTATACAATATTAAAGGATCAGGACCAGTACAACCAAAGGGACAATATTTAATTATTAATTGTGTCCAATCTTTGATTACATATGGGAGCTCCCACTGTACACTCAGATCACAAACTGTCTACAGAGTAACCTCAGTTAGTTATAGAGAGTTGCCTGAGGTTTAAACAACTTGTCAAGATACACATGGCTAGTCTATGTCCAAAGGAGGACTTAAATCCAGGTCTTCCTGACTCCAAGGACAACTCTTTACCCACCACAACATACTGTGTCACTATATTGAATTATAACATACATGTGCAATATTTTCTTTTTAATTTTCAAATTGTTCTCACAAGGGATCACAGATCCCCCTTATCTTACAGAAGAAGAAACCTAAGAAACTTACCCAAACTTTGACTTGCTCAAAGTTACATGGTTAGTAAATAGGGCCTCTGACTCAAAGTCCAGTGAGCTTTCTATGATCCCATGTTATCCTCATAATTCCATGGAGTAGGAAGAGCAAGTATTTTTAACTCCATCTGATGGCTGAGGGAACTGAGGCTCAGGGAAGTCATGTGGCTGGTTAGCAAAACCTTGATTTAAACCCTAATCTTGAGTTTTTCCTCTA
Organism: Gymnobelideus leadbeateri; assembly: GCA_011680675.1. Lineage (NCBI taxonomy): Eukaryota > Metazoa > Chordata > Mammalia > Diprotodontia > Petauridae > Gymnobelideus > Gymnobelideus leadbeateri. Next base: position 22,570 of record WOXC01007600.1, read on the forward strand.
CGTGTTTGTTCTTTTTTTTTTTTTATAAAGCAACTGGGGTTAAGTAACTTGCTCAAGGTTGCACAGCTAGTCATTATTTATGTGTGGGAGCTCATTTTCTGAGGCCGGATTCGATCTCGGGTCATCCAAACTCCGAGGCTGGCACTCTTACTCACTGCACCACCTAGCCGCCCCAACGTGTATGAAATATATTTGCTCACTTAATGAAATATATTTGCTCACTCTCCTCAAGCTGCACACCAGTCATCCTTTATGGTCTGGCTTCTTCATCCAAAAAATCACTGATTCATTGAACAAATATTTAGTTAGCATCATAAGTGCAATAGGAATAAAGAGAAGGAAGACTTTTTAAGGGGAATGGTACTTGAAATAAGTCTTAAAGAAATATTAGGGTATCAACAGAAAAAGAAGTGAGCATTTCAAGCAAAAGGGTGTCACAGAGGATTTTTGGTAAAAGGAAGGACACAATAAAACTGATGTTAAATTTATAACTGGGCAATGCTGTGTGAATTGATCAAACCAGTGGAGTCATTTCTTGTTTCTTCAAATCAGAAAGTCAAATCTTTAAAAATTCAGTTATCCTCTTATTTGCTTTCCACTCTTTCTTTATTCAAAAAAGATAAATTCCAACAAGTGGTAGCCCTGGATTATTTATACCATCTTAAGCATCTGCACAAAAGCACTACTCACTGATTGCCCACAGTGCCTAAGAATTTGGACTCCACAAAGCCATGCCATGGGCACACAGCCCGAAGCTGATGAGAGCAGTGGCTTTTATTTCTTTTGCATACTTTGTCCTGAAGGCAGTGATGGAAACTTTGAAAATTCCCACAGCATAGAGGGGTAAGCGAAGAAAGCAGCACACTAGCAGATGGTGAGAAGCAACTGGTGGGAGAGTCCTAATGTATTGCCACCTACAATGAGAATGCTCTTAGTTAATAAGGCCCAGCAAACAGATGGACAAGAATAGCAACTGGAAAACTTTTACTAGTGAAAACAGCAATTACAATAAGAATTCTCGAGGTTCATTCACGGAAAAACTTGTCGCCTGTTCATTTTTTTCTTTCTCCCTCCCTCCTGCTGGTTTATCCGACTATTTTTTTCCATCTATTACCCTTCCCAGCCTTCTATCCTTCTTCTCCCTTCTAATTCCTCTCACCTGTAGAACACCCTAAGGCCAAGGGACATACACATCTCTATCAACACCTCCCATTTATATATCCCATTTATATATTAATTCTACCTTTCAACTCAAGACTCCTCATTCTTTGGTCCCCATACACTTGACAGAGCCTTGGAATTTCTTTAATTCTATCCTCATCGCCCCCAAATCAAAATAAGAACAACATAAAAACTAAAGAATGTAGGAAAATAGGAAGAGGCATAAATGAATGGGGAAAAGTCTCTGAACTCTCTTCATTCCTGTGTAACACACAAACGTTCACACACTACTGAATTCAACAATTAGAAAGTGAAGGTAGAAAAAATTTTGGTTTAATATTTACATATTTTATATGTAAGGCAATTTGTGACCATATATAACGGCAAAAGGCATTTTCCATGTTAAACTTAAATTTACCATTCTAGAAAGAAAAGCAGACATTATTAAAGTAATTTCTGTATGAAATTAGTTGTTCAAATTCTGAGAGCATTAAAAAGAAAAGATATTTTCCATTTCTTAATTTTACCAATAATTTTGCAAGCTTTATTTATATAAAAACTTAATAATAAGATGAATGTCCATTAAGTAGAGCTAAAACCACACAGAGCAGCTGATAAAAAATTAAGTTAGCTGGAAAATATGAAAACTCTATAAAGGAAGGCTTTAGGAGAAGTTTATTGCTCAGCCCTCCAAACAAAGGGTAGAGGCAAATGAGGGTACTGATAAGATGAGGAGTACCAAAGATTAATTTATCTCCATGATAATGAGGTTTCAGGTGATAAACTTATCCTGAGGAAGGCTTATTGTTCCTGGAGTCAAACCAAGCAGAGCAGCTACTCAGAAGTGAAGTTACACCTTTACATACACATATGTGTGTATGTCTGTATATATGTATGTATGTGCACATATATACATATGTGTGTATATTAAAAAATACGTATATATGTGTGTGTGTGTGTATATATATATATATATCCTTCATAGCACCTTTCACAGAACAAGTATTCAATATATATCCACTGACTGGCTGAAAAAAGGAATGTTACTTCTATATTTTCTATTTCAAGCTCTGTAGTACAGGGTAGTGGCTGTGACACAGAGCCAGCAAAAGCATGGGTTTAGTTCCTATGCCTGACACTCTGTAGCTGTACTGACCATGATTATGTATCTTTTTTTTTTTTGCTGGGGGGGGGCAGGGCAATTGGAGCCAAGTGACTTGCCCAAGGTCACACAGCTAGTATGTGTTAAGTGTCTGAGGCCAGATTTGAACTCAGTTCCTCCTGACTCCAGAGCCAGCACTCTATTCACTGCACCACCTAGCTGCCCCTGATTAAGTATCTGTTTTTTTATTTTTATTTTTTGCTTTTTGGAGGGCAGTTGGGGTTAAGTAACTTGCCCACAGTCACATGGCTAGGTTTTTGTTTGTGTGTGCATTAAGTGTCTGAAGCCGGATCCGAACTCAGGTCCTTCTGACTCCAGGCCCAGCACTCTACTCACTGTGCCACCTAGCTGCCCCTCTGATTAAGTATCTTAACCTCTCAGCTATAGTTTCCTCATCTAATAGCAGCCTCATGTAAATCAAATGAGATAATAAATGGAAAAAATTTTGTAAAACCTTAAAGAATCATTAAGACCTCAGTTACTAATGTTAATAATACTGAATTCTCATCATATCACCAAATTAACTACTACTGGGAGAACACAAACGGAGGTGAGTAGTTTTCCAACATTAACTGCAAGTAAAATGTCACTGTATTTCTAAATTTTCTTTTTTTATTGAGAATTTAAACATTAGTAAATGTGAACATTTCAATATTTGATTTCAATATAAAGAAGAAAAAAGAGGAATCTATTATGAAACTGTAAATTTCTATTACATATAGTTTGATGTGTTATTTTAAGCACAAACAACTATTTTAAAACAAAAGAATTCTGGGATGAAGTGAACTATGCCTTACAGAAAACACTTTTTAGAATTTCTCAGATGTGTTCATCCAAAGGCAAGTACAAGTCAGACAAAACCAAGAATCAAGGTTCTTCTTTGGTACCTTAAGAGTATTCAGTTGCTCTGCTAGTCAATGCTTAGAACAAACATATGGGTCTAATATAAAAGGCCTAAAAATAAACAGATTTTTACTATCTCAGCAGAACAGAAGCACATTCCACAACAAAAGACTTTCTTTTTGAGAACAGTCTGCCCACAATCTCTTGAGATTAAATCTCTGAAACTGTCAGCAAAAGTTGATCATCTGATTTCAGCTGCTCTGGTAGGCATTGCATCAGAGATGACTATATATAACCCAAACCACAAAACAACTTTGCAGATTAAAGTCAAAATTTTAAATTATATCTAGAAATATTAAGCCTTCACACTACAGGTGCGAAGAAATCCTCATCACCATGATTTTTTAAAAAGGCAACTACTTGCTATTAATATGCCCATTCTACAGATGAGGAAACTGAGTCTCAACTTCAGTTTTGGGCAGCTAGTTAATACAATAGATGGAGTAAAGTCTGGAGTAAGGAAGACCTGAGTTCAAATTTGACCTCAGACATTACTAGCTCCATTACCTTGGGCAAGTCACTTAACCTGTATCCGTTTTCTGTAAACTGGGGATATTAATAGCACCTATTTCCCAAGGTTGTTCTGAGAATTAATTTATGATTAATTAATCATAAAGTGCTCAGTATAGTGCCTGATACATAGTAGGCTCTTAACAAATAACTATTTCCTTCCCTTTTCTTCTTTCCATAAGTGATTTGCCCAGGTTCCCATATCTTCCCATATCTTTATGGTAGAATTTGAAACCAGGTTTTCCTGACTCCAAGCCTGGAAGATTATCTATTGGATCATCTTGCCTGTTAGGTAATAGGCTGGGCTCCTGGGACTTGTAGATCCTCTTCTAGATTGGAGTTGGAAAATTATTGACAGTGACAGTCGGCCAGTATTCCCCACTGGCTTCAGCCAAGTTTGGGGAATAAAAATAGCCTCCTGCTTACAAGGAAGCAGTCAAGAAGTCAAATGCAGCCACTTCTTGGAAGGTATTTTGAGATTCTGGTATGGCCAGCAGCAGCCCAGAAGTAGCCTGGTGCTGTGAAAAGAGCTCTAGACTTGGGAAGCCTTGGGATCAGATCTTGCCCTTGTCACTTTAGCATGTGAAGGCATATTAAAAACTCTTTTCTTTGTTTCTCTAGAAATGTTAAGAAATAATGCAAGTTTTCTTCCCAAAATCCTTGGAAAACACTCTTAGAAAGATTGGTGGTTTTAAGGACAAAAAAAAAAAACCGCTTTTCTTAGATTAATAAATTCAGAATGGTATATACCCTTCAAAAAAAAAGGGCAACTACAGTTTTTAAATGTTCACTCAGCGGATCATAAGCAATAATCATTACAAAGATCAGACATTTAGAATTGATCTTGCATGACAAAATCTTGCTGAAGAGTTGTATGGATTGCTATTTAACTCTTGTTCTAGTATGTAACTAATCAACTTTAAGTCTTATTTTTCCAAATAGATATTAAATTCCTTGAGTGCAGATTATCTTAATACATTTTTTTCTGCTACTGCCCTCCCTTATACACAGTAGGTAATCTATAAATATTTGTTCATTTGAAAGAGGAGGATTAGGTGGGACATCTCAACCTACAGCAGAATGGCGGGAAGGGGGATGAGAGGAGGGATGATAGATAGGTGGGCATCCTTGGGGGAGGGGAGGTTGGAGGTACCCACTATGGAAGAGGGACAGGATCAAGTGGGGAATGGACCAGGTGGGGGGTGGGATGAGTGGGAGGGAATTATAAGCAGCCTTGTACAATATATCTACTATGATAATGTTTTTCATAGCTAGACATGTACAACATGTACTGAATTACTTATCTCCCAAGAGGGAATGGGTGACAAGGGAGGAAGGAAATGGATCTGAAATTCAAGGTCTTAAGATTAAATGTTTCAAATATATATATATATATATAAAGAAAGAGGAGGAAGGAGAAGGGGAAGAAGAAATTATACTGTTATTAAAATGTGGGAATAAGACTTCAGATTCTACAGTAAGCTGCTAAAATTTGATTCACTCTTTAATTCCCCAGGAAAAATCCATGAGTGACAGTGGCTTGGAGAGCACACAAGCCAAGTTCTAATGTTTCCAAGAGAAAGACAAGTAAGCAGAAGAATCTAACTGATACAGCAAACATTTATAAAGTACCTATAATGGGGGAGCGGAGTCAAGATGGCAGAACAGAAATAGAACTTCTGCAGGGCTCCCGCTTCCAACTCTTCCAATTCATGTAAAAGGTGACCCTGCAAAAACTCTGGAGCTACAGAACCCACAAAATGACAAAGAGAAGCTAACCTCCCACTTACAACACCCTGGCAGGCCAGCAGGAAGAGGCCAGCACAGCATGTACGGAGCCCAGCCTAGCCCTGATCGGGCCAGAGGTTTTAGCCTCAGGGTAGCCACAACCAGCCACCAGCTGGAGAGACTTCAGATCACCAGCAGCTGTGGCAGTTTCCAGAATTATCAACCCATAGATTCTAAGGACAAAGTGAGAGGTCACTGCAGTGTGGACTTGGTGAACTGGGAGTTCAGGAATGCAGTCAGCCTTTTCCCCCAGGGCAAGAAGCAGCTGAGACATGGTGGCTGTGCAGCCACAGCCACATGGCTGCTTCAGAGCCCCTGGCCTGGAGATTGTAGGGGGACTAAGCAACCAGTCCGAGGGGTAATCGTTCTTGCTTTAACCTACTTGGATCTGGATTTCAGTCTAGGGTGGAGGTCCTGGGGTATGTGACCAGCTTGTCAGAGAATATGGAGGCTTCAGAGAGGACACCCAACAACAAGCTTCGGCAGCTGAGGAAACCCCAGCGATTTGGGATGAAGCTCCCCTGTCTGGTAGCAGAGTCCTACTGTGGCAAAAAACTCAAAAGTCAAGTAATTGAGTGGCAACATGAGCAAGCAAAGGAAACAAAGCAAGCAGAGCAACGCAACTTTACACTCCTATTTTGGGGACAAAAAGTATCAAAGCATGGAACAGGAGAAAGACAGTGAAGTCAGAACTCCTGCACCAAAAGCTTTCAAGAAAAATACAAACTGGTTACAGGCCACAGAGGAGCTTAAGAAGGATTTAGAAAACCAAATAAGAGAAGTGGAGGAAAAATTGGGAAGAGAAATGAGAAAGATGCAAGAAAAGTATGAAATGAGAGTCAACAACATGACTGAAGAAAATAACACCTTAAAAATAGATTAACTCAAATGTCAAAAGAGGCTCAAAAAGCCAATGAGGAGAAGAATGACTGAAAAAGCTGAATTCGCCAGATGGAAAAAGAATCTCAAAAGCTCACTGAAGAGAATAATTCCTTCAGAATTAGACTGGAGCAAATGGAAGCTAATGACTTTATGAGAAATCAAGATACTTATTAAATAGATCCAAACAAATGAAAAAATAGAAGGCAATGGGAAATATCTCACTGGAAAAACCACTAACCTGGAAAATAGATCCAGAAGAGATCATTTAAAAATTATTGGACTTCCTGAAAGCCATGATCAAAGAAAGAACCTAGAAATCATCCTCCAAGAAATTCTCAAGGAAAATTGCCCCCCAGAGGGAAAAATAGAGGTTGAAAGAATCCACTGATCACCTCCTGAAAAATATCCGAAAAAGAAAACTCCTAGGAATATTATAACCAGGTTCTGGAATTCCCAGATCAAGAAAAAAATATTACAAGCAGCAAGAAAGAAACAATTTGAATATTATGGAAACACAATCAGGATAACACAGGATCTGGTGGCTTCTACACTGAGGGATTGAAGGGCTTGGAATATGATATTCCGGAGGTCAAAAGAGCTGGGATTAAAACCAAGAATCACCTACCCAGCAAAACCGAGTAACATGTTTCAGGGGAAAATATGGTCATTCAGTGGAATAGAGGACTTTCAAGCATTCTTGATGAAAAAACCAGAGTTGAATAGAAAATCTGACATTTAGATACAAAAAGCAAAAGAAGTATGAGAAGGTAAGCAGGGAAAAGAAATCATAAGGAACTTATCAAAGTTGAACTATTTACATCATAATTGTAACTTATGAAACTTTTCTCAGTATGAGAATAGTTGAAGGGAACAGAAATGTACATACGTGTGTGTGTGTGTGTGTGTGTGTGTGTTTGTGTGTATAGGAGGGCATATGGGTATATGAATACATATGTGAATGCTGTGTATATATATATGTACAGGTATATATAGATAGAGGGCACAGGGCCAATTTAATAGGAAGGAATGATACTTAAAAGGTGAAATTAAGAGGTGAGATATTAATATAATGAGAGGAGATGGGGAGAGACAGAATGGGGCAAACTGTCTCATATAGAAGAGGCAAGAGAAAATGGTTACAATGGAGGGGAAGAACAGGAAGGCAAAATGGAATGGATCAACCTTTTTCTCATTGAATTTGGCTTAGGGAGGGAATGAAATACACACTAAATAGGGTGTATCACCCTACAGGAGAGTAGAGGGGAAGGGGATGAGAGGAGGGATGATGGAAGAGAGGACAGGCTGTGGGAAGGGAAATTGGAAGCACCCACTTTTGAAAAGGGACAGGATCAAAGTAGAGAACAGAACAAGTGGGATGTGGGATAGGAAGGAGGGAAATAGAGTCAGTCTTTGACAATATATCCACTATGGAAATGTTTTGCATAGCTACACATATACAGCCTATACTGAATTGCTTATCTTGCCAGTAAGGGTGGAAGGGAGTGAATCTGGAATTCAAAGTTTTATAATCAAATGTTAAAAAAAAATACGTGTATATATACACATATATATATATATGCACACACACACACATATATATATGTATGTATACATACTATTAGTAATATTATTTTACATGTAACTGAGAAATAAGATATATAGGCACTGGGGCATAGAGATCCAATGAGCCCTACTGTAAAGTCGGAAGTGGGTATGGGACAAGATAGGAGAGAACAGACTGGAGGAGGAGATATCCAGTGGGATCGCTATTTTGGGGTGGTGGGTAGGAGAAAAACGGGGAGAAAATTTGTAACACAAAATCTTGTGGAAATGAATCATGTAAACTAGAAGCTAATAAAGCATTTGATTAAAAAAAAAACCTGAGGTAAACATGCTATAAAGAAAAAAAAATAGTTTTTAAACAGTTTCAGTCTAAGGGTAAAGACAGATAAAAATTGGGTTAAATCAGGATAAATCTATAGGAATCCCATATTAAATCTAACATTACGGGGAGACGAGGTGGCGTAGTGAGTAGGGTGCCGGCCCTGGAGTCAAAAGGACCTGCGTTCGGATCCGGCCTTAGACACTTAACAGGCACAAACAAAAACCTAGCCCTGTGACCTTGGGCAAGTTACTTAACCCCAAATGCCCTCCAAAAAGCAAAAAAAAAAAAAAAAAGTTTAGTTTTTTGCTAAAAAAAAAAAAAGAGAGAGAGAGACAAATAGGAGTAATGGTAATGGGGATTTGAAGATCTTCCCTGCCCCTCGTAATGGCAAGCAAACAAGTACTTAGTGCCTTGATTCAAGTTGAGCCTTGCCCTTGATTATATCAAGTCTTTGTTAAGAAAAAGAACTTGTGAATCCCACAGTGGGAGGAACTTGCTGATGCAACAGCAGGGATGGGATAGGGAGGAGCTAATGATCATTAAAAAGCTGAGCATAAGCTGAGAGCCAGCCAGAACTGCTGGGAGCAAGCAGCATGGAGGCTGAGGAGCAACCCTGGGTGAGAGAGGGGCATTCTTGCTTGAGGGAGTCTGTTTTGTTTTGAAGGCCTGATGGAAGGAAGGTTTGGGAAGGCTTGGGAATGTTGGTGTTTGCTGCATTGGTTATGTGTACATGGTCATTGTAATGAATCTGGCTTTCTGGTTTGGGGATTCGGATTTCTGGTATTTGAATAAATGCTTTGGCTCTGTCCTCTATGTGGAGGGTCTGTTATATTTTGTGATTCACAACTACACCAGCATATTCACAGCTGCCATGGGCTCTGTGAGTATCCCATTGGTGTTATAATAGGCCACTGACCTCTTACATTAATCTGATTCTTTTTAATAAAGTAATAAAATATGACCATGGATACCAGTTCCTGAGCCCAAAGGGACTAATTGGCCAAGGAACAGAATGGCATTAAAGAAAAGAAAGAGCCCTGAATTTGGGGTAATATCCTTGCTCTGTGACCAAGTCACAAGTTGTCTGAGCCTCAGTTGCCTCTTCCTTTGCTTGAGGGAAGAAAAGAACCACCAATGTTATGTTCTACCTTCTCCCCACATCAAGAAGCAGTAAAAGTCACTAGACTGAGGGGCGGCTAGGTGGCGCAGTGAGTAGAGCGCTGGCCCTGGAGTCAGAAGAACCTGAGTTCGGATCCAGCCTCAGCCACTTAATACACACAAACAAAAAAAACCTAGCCGTGTGACCCTGGGCAAGTTACTTAACCCCAATTGCCCTAAAGGGGTGGCTAGGTGGCGAAGTGAGTAAGAGCGCCGGCCTCGGAATTGGGATGACCCGAGATCAAATCCAGCCTCAGAAAATGAGCACCCACACATAAATAATGACTAGCCGTGTAACCTTGAGCAAGTTACTTAACCCCAACTGCTTTAAAAAAAAGTCACTAGACTGGCTAGAATCTATACATCCTAAGAACAAAACCGAGTGATATTACCTTGCTGGGAGTAATTTTCCTCATCTGTAATATGAAGAAGCTAGATTAAGTAAATAATAAATTCTACAAATATAAAAATTATAAAATTCAATCATAAAAGAAATCAACAAAATTCAACAGACTAATTTCCAAAACAATGACTAAGGATTTAAATAAGGCACAGATGCTAAATATATTTCTATATTAATATCTTAGTAATGTAATATAATGTTATCATAATTCCTTTTTAAAATTTTTATTTCATTTTTAATTTGTGAATAAAATAAGCATTTCCCTAACAGTATAATTTTTTTTTTTTTTTTTTTTTTTTAAGCAATTGGGGTTAAGTAACTTGCTCAAGGTTACACGGCTAGTCATTATTTATGCGTGGGTGTTTTTTGGGGGTTGTTGGGTTTGGGGGGTTTGTTGGTGGTTTGGGTTGGGGTTGTTTGGGTTGGTGGTTTTTGTTTGTGGGTTGTGTGGGGGGTGTGGTTTTGTTGGGGGGTTTTTTGGTGGGTGTTTTTTTTAAAAGATTGCACATGAAACTTCAAATATATTATGTATAATCTGATATTCCTTTTAAATATAGGGGGGGATGTCCTCACAGTTCTGAGGCAGATGCCCAGAATAATCTCTGAAAACAGCTGCATAAAACTCCAGAAATTTGGTACACAGCACTCTCCACTCTGGAAGCAAAGTTCTACCAAGGCAAAGACTTCAAAAGTCAAGTAATTGGCTGGCAAGATGAGCAAACAGAGGAACCATAATCAAACTACAGAATCATTTGTTGGGGACAAAGACGATAAAAACATAGAACCAGAAGACAGCAAAGTCAAAACTCTTGCATCAAAAGCCCCAAGAAAAATATGAACTGGTTGCAGGTCATGGAGGAGCTCAAGAAAGATTTTGAAAATCAAGTAAGAGAAGTAGAGGGAAAACTGGGAAGAGAAATGAGAATGATGCAAGAAAGTCTTGAAAGTCTTGTGGCAAGCAAGTCAACAGCCTGCTAAAAGAGAGCCCAAAAAATACTGAAGGAAATAACACCTAAAAAATAGACTAACTCAAATGGTAAAAGAGGCCCCAAAAGCCAATGAGGAGAAGAATGCCTTAAAAAGTAAAATTGGGGGGGGGGGGGAAGAAGAGCCAAGATGGCAGCGAAGAAGGAAAACTCTGTGAGCTCCCCCCAATAACCACCTCAAATACCTATAAAATATGACTCTAAACAAACTTTAGAGCTATAATAACCACAAAGTTACAGAGAGAAATAAATCTCACACAGAAGGCAGCCTGTAAGGAATGATCCATTGCAGTGTGCTGGGAGCCAAGTCCAGCCCAAGTGAGCCCCTGGTTGTAGCCCCAGGGTGGCCCCAACCAGCAGAGGCTGGAGTGGACCTCTGGAGAGTGGATCACTAGCAGCGGTGGTAGTTTCCAGAATTATCAACCCATAAATGCCAAAGGCAAAGTAAAAGGGCAGTGTGGACTCTGTGGGAACAAGGAGATAAGAGTTCAGTCCAGCCTCTGCCCCCGGGGGCAAGAAGCAGAGGAGGCACTGAGGCCGTGCAGCCAACTCCACCTGACTGCTTCAGAGCTCCTGGCCTACAGATAGTAGGGGGACCACAGAACTATTCTGAGGGGTAATATCTCTTGCTTTAACCTAGTTGGATATGGATCATGGTCTTGGGTGGAGGTCCTAGGGTGTGTGACCAGGTGCCAGAGCCTGTGGAGGCTTCAGAGAGGGCATCCAACTAATAGCTCTGGCAACTGTGAAAACCTCAGGGATTTGGGACAAAGCTCTCCTTTCTGGAAGCAGAGTTCTACTGTGGCAAAAAGCTCAAAAGTCAAGCAATTGAGTGGCAACATGAGCAAGCAAAGGAAGCAAAGCAAGCACAGCAGTCAAACCTTAGATTCCTTTGTTGGGGACAAAAAGGATCAAAGCATGGAACAGGAGGAAGACAACAAAGTCAGAACTCCTACACCAAAAGCTTCCCAGAAAAATATGGACTGGTTACAGGTCATAGAGGAGCTCAAGTAGGATTCTGAAAATCAAGTAAGAGAAGTAGAGGAAAAACTGGGAAGAGAAATGAGAGTGATGTGAGAAAATAATGAAAAGAGAGTCAACAACCTTAAACATAAACAACCTTAAAAATAACACCTTAAAAAATAGACTAATTAGAAGATGGAGGAGTAGAAACAGCATTTCCAATGTGCTCTGCCCCACACAAATTTCAAACAATGTGAAAGGGAGCTCCGAACAACTTCTGGAGCCACAGGACCCACAGAACGGCACAGAGAAGCTAACCTCCTGCTGAGGACAACCCAGCAGCCCTGCAGGGAGTGGCCAGCGCAGCGCTCTGAAAGCAGGAAGCACAGCGCGCTGGGAACCTACAGCGCAGCCCACAGAGCCGAGCCCAGGTCCGCAGTTTTAGCCCCAGGGCGGCTGGGCCTTCAGCCGGCTGGTGGAACCCCAGAACACCAGCAATTGTGGTGATTCCAGAATTATCAGCACAGATATGCCTAGGACAAAGTGAGAGGTTAGTGCCCTGTGGACTTTGGGACCAGTATTTGGGAAACACGTGGCTTCCTCCCCTGGGGGCAAAAAGCTGCTGAAGAAACAGCTGCACAGAAGCCATTTTGCAGCATCAGTAGTGGCTCTAGCTCCTGGTCTGCGAACTGTAGGAAGATCCAGCAATCAGTCTGGCGGTTAATCGCTTTTGCTTTAAACTGCCTGGATTGTGGTCTGGGGGGGACGTTTGGGGTGGGTATCCAACTTGCCAGAGTGGGTGGAGGCTTTACAGAGGCCACCCAACTGGCGGAAGTTATGAAGACCCCACGTTTGGGCAGAAGCTCCCCTGTCTGGTGGCAGAGTCCTACTGTGGCAACAAGCCCCAAAATCAAGTAATTAAGTGGCAATATGCCTAGGCAAACAAAACAAAATAAACAGAAAAGTTCAACATTGGACTCCTATTTTAGGGGCAAAGAGGCTCAAAGCATGGAGGAGGACTGTGAGGTCAGAACTCCTGCACCAAAAGCCCCAAATGAAAATACAAGCTGGCTACAGGCCATAGAGGACCTTAAGAAGCAGATAAGAGAAGTGGGGGAAAATGTGGGAAGAGAAATGAAAAAGATGCAAGAAAAGTATGAAATGACAGTCAACAGCCTGACTGAGGAAAATAACACGTTAAAAAATAGACTAACTCAAATGGCAAAAGAGGCTCAGAAAGGCAATGAGGAGAAGAATGCCTTAAAAAGTCGAATTTGCCAGATGGAAAAAGAATCTCAAAAGCTCACTGAGGAGATTCATTCCTTCAGAGTTAGACTGGAGCAAATGGAAGCTAGTGACTTTATGAGAAATCAAGATACTATTAAACAGATCCAAACAAATGAAAGAATAGAAGGCAATGTGAAATATCTCATGGGAAAAACCACTGACCTGGAAAATAGATCCAGGAGAGATAATTTAGAAATTATTGGACTACCTGAAAGCCATGATCAAAGAAAGAACCTAGAAATCACCCTTAAAGAAATTCTCAAGGAAAATTGCCCTGATGTTTTAGACCCAGAGGGCAAAACAGGTTGAAAGAATCCACAGATCACCTCCTGAAAAAGATCCCCAAAAGAAAACTCCCAGGAATATTATAGCCAGGTTCCAGAATCCCCAGATAAAGGAGAAAATACTCCAAGCAACCAGGAAGAAACAATTTCAATATTGTGGAAACACAATCAGAATAGCACAGGACCTGGCAGCTTCTACACTGAGGGATAGAAGGGCATGGAATATGATATTCCAGAGGGCAAAAGAGCTGGGAATGAACCCAAGGGTCACCTACACAGCAAAACTTAGTATCTTGTTTCAGGGGAAAATATGGTCATTCAGTGGAATAGAGAACTTTCAAGCATTCTTGATGAAAAAACCAGAGCTGAATAGAAAATCTGACATTCAGACACAAGAAGCAAGAGATGCTTGAGAAGGTAATCAAGGAAAAGAAATCAAAAGCAACTTATCAAAGTTGGACTATTTACATTCCTACATGGAAAAACAATAACTGTGTTTGATGAAACCTTTCTCATTATGAAAATAATGGAAGAAGGGTACATGGTATATGTTCACAGGTATACATGGATAGAGGGCACAGGTTGAATTTGATGGGAAGGGATGATTATTATTTTTTTTTTTGGAGGGCAATTGGGGTTGGGTGACTTGCCCAGGTTCACGTGGCTGGGTTTTTGTTTGTGTGTTGGGTGTCTGGGGCTGGATCCGAGCTCGGGTCCTTCTGGTTCCAGGGCTGGCTCTCTGCTCACTTCGCCACCTAGCCGCCCCAAGGAAGGGATGATTCTTAAGGGGTGAAGTCAAGAGGTGAGAGAGGAAAGTGGCAAGAGGAGATGGAGAGAGACAGGGTAGGGCAAACTATCCCATGTAGAAGAGGCAAGGGGAAGTAGTTGCAGGGGAGGGGAAGAACAGGAAGGCAAAAAGGCAAAAGCATATTCTCATTGAAGTTGGCTCAAGGAGAGAATCACATACATACTAAATGGAATATCTTACCCTCACTCACCCTCCTGAGTAGGGCAAAGGGGGATGAGAGGGGGGATGATGGAGGGGGGGGCATTCTGGGGAGAGGGGAGGTTAGAAGTACCCACTATCAAAGAGGGACAGGATCAAAGTAGGGAATGGACCAGGTGGGAGGTGAGACAGGTGGGAGGGAAATATAAGCAGTCTTTTACAATATATCTACTATGGTAATGTTTTGCATAGCTATACATGTACAACACATACTGAATTGCTTGTCTTCTCAGAGGGAGTGGGTGACAAGGGAGGAAGGGAATGGATCTGAAAATCGAAGTTTTAAAATTAAATGTTTCATAAGATGTCCAGGCATTGGGGCTCAGAGATTCACCTTGCCCTAATGGCAAAGTCGAAGGGGGTATGGGAGAAGATGTGGGAGAGAGCAGATTGGATGAGGGGATATCTAGTGGGACTGCTATTCTGGGGTGGTGGGTAGGGAAAAAATGGGGGGGAAATGTAACTCATAAAAAAAATAACTAAATGCACAGAAAGCATCTCTATTCAAGGGTAAATATCCTTTCTTCCTTTAACCTTTCCTTAGTAACTTGGCTTTATATTATTTTAATTACATTTGTCACTTGTCTGGATCCCAGTTAATATATCCCTACAATTTGCACATTTCTGTCCAAAGTAATATGAAATAACGAGAAGATAATAATAATGATCTCAGGTAAAAAGGTAGATTTGAGTAAAAACAAACCCTGGCCCTAAAAAAAAAAAAATAGACTAATTCAAATGGCAAAAGAGGACCCAAAAGCCAACGAGGAAAAGAATGCCTTAAAAAGTCGAATTTGCCAGATGGAAAAAAAATTTCAAAAGCTCATTGAAGAGAATAATTCCTTCAGAATTAGATTGGAGCAAATAGAAGCTAATGACTTTATGAGAAATCAAGACAGTATTAAACAGATCCAAACAAATGAAAAGATAGAAGGCAATGGGAAATATCTCATGGGAAAAACCACTCACCTGGAAATAGATACAGGAGAGATAATTTTAAAACTATTGGACTACCTGAAAAGCCACGATCAAAAAAAGAACCTAGAAATCATCCTTTAAGAAATTCTCAGGGGCGGCTATGTGGCGCAGTGAATAGAGCGTCGGCCCTGGAGTCAGAAGGACCTGAGTTCGGAGCCGGCCTCCGACACTTAAATCCACACAAAAAAACCTAGCCGTGTAACCTTGGGCAAGTTACTTAACCCCAATTGCCCTAAAGGGGTGGCTAGGTGGCGCAATAAGAGCGCCGGCCTCGGAGTTGGGATGACCCGAGATCAGTTCTGGCCTCAGAAAATGAGCACCCATGCATAAATAATGACTAGCCGTGTAACCTTGAGCAAGTTACTTATCCCCAATTGCTTAAAAAAAAAAAAAGAAATTCTCAAGGAAAACTTCCCTGATGTTTTAGAACCAGAGGGCAAAATAGAAATTTAACGAATTCACCAATCACCTCTTGAAAAAGATCCCCAAAAGAAAATTCCTAGGAATATTATAGCCAGGTTCCAGAATTCCCAGATCAAGGAGAGAATATTACAAGCAGCCAAGAAGAAACAATTTGAATATTGTGGAAACACAATCAGGATAACACAAGATCTAGTAGCTTCTAATCAAAGGTTTTGGAATATGATATTCTGGAGGTCAAAGGAGCTGGGATTAAAACCCAAGAATCACCTACCCATCAAAGCTGAGTATAATGTTTCAGGGGAAAATATGGTCATTCAATGAAATAGAGGACCTTCAAGCATTCTTGATGAAAAAACCAGAGTTGAATAGAAAATTTGACGTTCAGATACAAGAAGCAAGAGAAGCATGAGAAGGTAAACAGGGAAAAGAAATCATAAGGAACTTATCAAGGTTGACCTATTTACATTCCTGCATGGAAAAGTAATAGTTGTAACTCAAGAAACTTTTCTCAGTATGATGATAGTTGAAGGGAATATAAATATATACATATATATATATGTATACATATATATATCTGTCTATATAGGAGGCTATATGTGTGTATGTATACATATGTGAGTGTGTGTATATAGGTGTACAGGTATACATAGACATAGGGAACAGGATCAATTTAATAGGAAGGGATATTTTCAAAATAAAATTAAGAGGTGAGAAAGGAATATAATGAGAGCAGAAAGGGAGAGACAGAATAGGATATATTATCTCATATAAAAGAGGCAATGAAAAACTGTTACAATGGAGGGGAAGAACATGAAGGCAAAAGGCAATGGGTCAACTTTACTCTCATTTAATTTGGCTTAAGGAAGAAATAATATACACACTAAATGTATTTTACTCTACAGGAAAGTAGGGAGGAAAGGGACAAGAGGGAGTATGAAAGAAGGGAGGGCAGATTGGAGGAGAGGGTAGTTAGAAGCAAACACTTTTGAAAAGGGACAGGGTCAAAGAAGAAAACAGAATAAATGGGGGGCAGGATAGGATGGAGGGAAATATAGTCTTCCACAATATGATTACTATAGAAATGTTTTGCATAACTACACATGTATAACCTATATTGAATTGCTTATCTTCCCAGTGGGGGTGAGTGGGAAGGGAAGAAGGGAGAGAATCTGGAACTCAAAGTTTTAAAAACAAATGTTAAAAATTGTTTTTACATGCATATTATAGTAATGTAAATTTTTAAGATCTTCCCTGCCGCTAAGTTAAGTGCACCTGGAGCCTGTGATGGGAGGCTTGTTATTCAGGAGATACTTTGTGATTGGGCAGTGTGTCAAGAGGGTTCTTAACATTCTCTGAGCCTAGAGAAGGCTATATAAACCTTGATGTGAGACTTTGTTTTGGGGCTCACTTTGAGAAGTGTTGGGTGATTTGACCAGATGAGGCTCTGAGCAGCCTTTGGTCCCCCTGCCCCCCTCCCCTCCCCTTTGAAAAAACCAGATGTTGATGCTTCCCTCTCTGGTAACTGACTAGGTATGGATGTAATGGTTGGACAGTTGGAGGCCTGTCTGCTTGATCTGTTTGTTTCTCTGTCTTCTTATAATTTCTGCTTGTAACCTCTCTGAACTAGGTAAATGATATGTTTGATTGATTAAAGCAAGACTGTTAACCCATTTTGAGTTATTTTCCTTTAGAAAAGCAGATCTAAGAACCTGTGTTGGCAGCCACCCTGGGTATGCTTGCCACTACAATGCAACTCAGAAAGAACATATACAAGTAATGGGATATAGAAATCCATCTTGCCCTACAATAACATTAAGGGTGGGGGATGGGGGGATGTAAGAGAGGGCAGTTTGGGAGCAGGGTATTCCGTATGCTTGCCATCTTGGGGTGGAGGTAGGGGAAAGACAGGGAGAAAATTTGTAACTCAAAATCTTGTGGAAATGAATGTTGAAAACTAAAAAATAAAAATATAATTTAAAAAACAACAATAATGAATTACTGTCCCAATTTTCCTACATCCCTTCCAACATTTGTCTCTTTCCCCTCCCATCATTTTAGCCAATCTGATAGGTATAAAATATCTCAAGGTTGTTTTAATTTGCATTTCTCTAATCAATAATGATTTAGAGCATTTTCCATATAAATTGTTTGGATTTCTTCATTAGAAAAGTGACTTTTAATATGCTTTGATCGTTTATCAATTGATGAATGATTCATATTCTTATAGATTTGACAAAGTTTTTTATGTATTTGAGATGAGAGACCTTTATCTGAGAAACTGTCTGCAAAATTTTTTCGTGATTTTCTGTTTTCCTTCTGATCTTGTCTATATTTGTTTTATTTGCACAAAACCTTTTTAATTAAATGTAAATGAAATTATGTATTTTACACCTTATTCTGCTCTATATCTTGTTAATTCACAATTTTTTTGCTTATTCATAAGTCTGATAATATGTTCCATGTTCTTCAAAATTTCTTGTAATATCTCACTTTATATCTAAGTCATATATGCACTTTGACCTTATCTTGGTAAATGGTGTAAGACCAATTGATGCCCAATTTATGCCAAACTACTTTCCAGTTTGCCTAACAAATTTTTACCAAATAATGAATCCTTACCCCAAAATCTTAAGTCTTTACACTTGTCAAATACAAGGTTACTATATTTATTTGCTGCTGTAAATTGTATGTCTACCCTGTTCCACTGATCTCCTGTCTATTTCTTAACCAGTACCAGATAATTTTGATAATTACTGCTTTATAATATAGTTTAAGATCTGGTACTGCTAAACCTCCTTCCTTTACTTCTTTTTTTCATTAATTCCTTTGATAGTCTTGACTTCTGGCTCTTGCAAATGAATGTTATTATTTTTTCTAATACACTAAAATAATTTTTGGTAATTTAATTGGTAAGTCATTGAATATGTAAATCAGTTTAGGTAAAATTGAACCCTGAGCAAGTTAGACAACCTCTAAGTGTTCTAGACTATTATAAAACTAGATGTTACAGAGAAAGAAAAAAACTTGCATTGTAGAGGGAACTTCTTTACCTGGAAGTTCCCAATACCAATGAAGTTATAGGTTCATTTCCTATTACTATGCCACAGACACTATGCTAGAGCTGAGTACATCAAGATAAAAATGAATAGTCCCTTCCCTCAGGGAGTTTATTTTCTATTGGGAAAGACATCATATACACATATAAATGTATACAAAAAAAAATACAACATAATTGGAAAGATGGGAAGACAATAGCAACTGGGGGACAGTACCTGATGTAGTAGTGTTTGACCCAAAATGGCTGAGGAAATAGAGATTCTAAGAAGTCCAAAGGTAAGGAAGGAATGCATTCTAGGCACAGGGAAGAAATAGAACTGGATTTGGAATATGTATGGGGAAACAGCAAAACCACCTGTTTAGCTACAATGAAGAGAAGGCAAAAGAGAATAATATATAATAAGGCTGGAAAGGTAGGTAGGTTGAAGTCAAGCTGTAAAGGACTTTAAGGGACAAAGGAGTATGTATTTGATCCTAAAGGTAATGGAGAGCCACTGAAGATTACTGACCAAATGCATTACATGATTAAGCATGTGTTTGGGGAATATTTTGGCAGCTGTGTAGAAGACAGATTGGAATGAAAAGAAACTTGAAGCAGAGAAATCAATTCGGAAGCCGTTCTAAAAGTCCAAGTGAAAGGTGATAAGGACCTGAAAGAGTAGTGATCACACAAGTACTGAGATCAGGATAAAGAAAAAAAGATGTTCTGGAGGCAGAAGTCAATAAAACTTGGAAACAGAATGGATTGAATGCGAAGTCTATGATGAGAGAGAGAAGTCTATGATGATTCTGAGGGGTAATGCTTTCAACATTAGAAAATTCATTAGAGTTTTGGGAAAAGATGAGTTCAGTTTTAGTCATGCTAAGTTTGAAGTGCCTATCAAACATCAAATTTAAAATGTCTAATAGCCAACTGGTGATGCAAGATGTGAACACAGTAGACACTAGGGTGGGACATACAGGTTTGGGATTCATCTAGAGATGATAATTGGACCTGTGAGAGCTAATAAGGCCACTAAGAGATAATAAACAGGGAAGAGAAATGAGCCCTGGATAGACTATTTTGGTATACCTACATTTATAGAAGAGAAAAATGATGATGATTTAGCAACAATGACTGAGAAAGAACAGACAAATTACTAGGAGAACCAAGAGAAGTGTGTCATGAAAATCCATATAGAAAAGGGCCGTTAGTACAGTAAATTGGTACTGCCCCTGCCTGCCTTATCTTCCCTCTACACTTTGCAAGTGGATTAAGTACTTAACTAGGTACATCATTTGCTGTACTAATTCAGATACCCTGTCATGGTAACTTGGCATCAAACAAACTTCTCAAAAAAAAAAAAAAAACCAGTAACCTTCACTATCAGACTCAATTAATATGTTAGTATTGCTATATTGGTTTTTTCACCTTTCTTTTTAAATTATTTGTTATAAATAATGGCTCACTGGATAGAGGGAAGAGGAATATATTTAGAAATGAACATGCTGCAGAAACAAAATGACTTTTTTAAATCTTAAACTATAACAGAATCAATATCCTAACTCTGAAAAAACTGGACATTTTGGACAATAAGCATTTATTAAGCACTCACTACATGCCAAGTGATGTTCTGTGCATCAGTGATACAAAAAAAGGCAAAAGATAGTTCCTGCCCTTAAAGAGCTCACAATCTAATGGACAAAAAGTAGACAGTTTATTAATTCATAGAACTCTAGAGCTTGTAGAGATCTTTGAGATCATCTAACACTTTCATTTTATAGATGTGACACCAAGACCTAGAGAAGTTAAATTATTTGTCATGCAGGAAATTAGTGGACAAAACGTGACTAGAATCTATTCTTTCTGATATAACACACTGGCTTTTATTTTGGATTACACAAATAGCAACCTCTAATTAAGCTTTAAAAAAACTGTTCATAAAAACAGTTGATACAAACAAGACATGTTCCTAAGAGGGAAAGAACATTCTTAGTTGAGACAGCCTACCAAAAACCTGAACTGGAGTTTAAAAGGAATCAGTGTACCGAGTACAGTACTTTACTGGGTAAAGCTGACAGGTAAAGTAGTCAGAAAGAGAATACTAGGAAGGCTTTCCCCTCAGAGTCCTGTAGAGAATACTTCTAAGCTTAACTAAGCAAAATGAAAACCAGAATCTGAGATAAACATGTAGGTGAAAATGACTAGAACTCAAGAAGCGCCACATTTTTGCCATGAGTAAGAGAATAAATCCACAATTTAACCTAGCAAAATGTATGTATGCCTCTAGGTGATGCAGTGGATAGAACACTGGGCCTGGGGTAGAAAGACCTGAGCTCAAATGTGATATGTACTAGCTATGTGACCATGGGCAAGTTGCTTAACTGCTATATGCCTCAGTTTACTCAAATGTATAATGGAGTGAATAGCACATAAATGGAAATGCTAGGGCACAAAGAGATTACATGATTTTCTCAACATCATACAGGTAATGAGGGGTTTCCTTATCCAAGTTTGGTACTAGTCACAACTTTTGACTTATAATTCACACCAAGTAGGGCTTTAGTGGCAAGATAATAAAAACTCTTTTTAGGGAAATCTTCATTCCTGCTGTATTCACTCACCCTCTCTCTTTAGAAATTGTCCTTTTTAGTAATAGATAGAAAATTCTAAGTGATAGTTTCTTCTGGGGTCTATTTCTCTATATTCACGTATATTTCCACATAATCAAACAAGCACTTATTAAATACCTACTCTATGCCAGAGAGCTAGCACAATCTTGTTTTAAAGTAAAAAGGTTAAATTTAATTTGTAGGCTTAAAACAATCTAGTCTTGAATTTGCAAAGTTTTAGTATCTTATCATTACCACATTTATTATGTATATATTTAATCTGATTGAAAGACTATTGTCATTTGTTGTTGTCTGTCCATTTTTTTTTTTAAGAGGACCAATGATATCACAGGGTGAACTGAATTTAAGTAAGGCAGAGTTGCACAAAGTTGTCATCCTCACTCTCTCTTCCATAGTCACCAAAATCCAGTGGCAAAACAAAAGACAGAACAACTGGCAACAGCCTAGGAAGTAGTATATGATCTTGGTATCTTCAATATGCCAGCTGAAGCCAAGTTCATGGCCACTGGAACAAACTGTTTTCACTCTCCCATTCCACTAGGGAACCTGTTGTATAAAGGCTTACACCAAGCCCTTCTGAGGACAGCTCATCTACCTTTGGTGTCTACCTAGCATGCCAAAGGCTAGAAATAGATGTAGATATCTATATGAAGACTACATATAAGAGGATGTATACTTGATTTCTAGGTCACCCTCAAACTAAACTTGTGATGTTGGTTCATAAAGCAGATTTAAAATACCTCTTTGATCAATCTAGCCCATTTTACGGGTCAGACTGGAACTGCCACAATTACAGAATCTCAAAGTTGGAAGGGATTTCATTATTCATGTAATCTAACCAGTGTTTGGACAGGAATCCCTACAACATGCTCAATATATAAGTCAGAGAATCAATTAGTAAATATTTGTTTATTAAGCACTTAGTATGTAGGCATAGTACTAAACACTGGGGATACAAATATAAGCAAAAAGATAGTCATTGGCCTAAAGAAACTTTTATTCTAATGGAGAAAAACAACACATGAAAGGGAGATGGAGTTCAGATCCGGCCTCAGATACTTAATGCACACACAAACAAAAAAACCTAGCCATGTGACCTTGGGCAAGTTGCTTAACCCCAATTGCCCTCCAAAAAAAAAAAAAAGGCAAAAAAAAACCAACAACAAAAAAGGGAGATGAAAAGGGGCTGGAGGAGTGCCTGAGCTGTGGCATACTGGCAAAGTCTGAAGAGTTAGAAACAAAGCCAGGAGAGGAATGAAGATGGCTGACCTAGGCCCTTCCCCAAAATGAAGGACCCAGGAAAAATTCACCAATGGGATAAAAGGACCACAAGGGCAAGAAGATGATCCAGGGTGAAAGGTCTGCTGAAACATGGTAGCAAACTCCAAAGAATCAGAAGTGGAGTCAAGAAAAGAGGAAAGTGACTTATGCAAGGTCACAGAAGGAATATATGGCAAAGCCAAGACTCAAACTCAGATTCTCTGGTTCTAAGTGCAATGATCTTTTAATTATACTATGCTCTCCCAGTTCACTAATATTGGTTTGTTTGGTGGTTTTTTAAAAAGGAAAAGGAAACAATGTTAGTCTATCATGGCCTATTCTTGATTAACCCATGCTAAACCTGAGTAACCACTGTTTCCCTTTCTAAATGACAACTGATCATCCTTTTAAAAATATATTCTAGAGGCAGCTAGGTGGCACAGTGAATAGAGCACTGGCCCTGGAGTTGGGAGGACCTGAGTTCAAATTTGGACTCTAGGTCCTTTGGCTTTAATAGGTCAGCTTTTAACTTACCTTACCAGAGCCCAGGCCCCTTGATAGCATTTTTGGCCTACCCCTGACAAAGGTGCTAGATAAGCACTCTTTTCTACCTCCCCTTTATATGTCTTACCCCTTTAAAATAAAAACTCTTTGAAGGCAGAGACTGCCCTGCTTATTGGCATCTGAATCCCCAGTATCTAGCACACAATAAATGTTAAATAAATATTTTATCTATTAACACATAAAGCAGCTTAGTAACCACATCCATCAATTCTTTCAAAATCCTAGAACCTAGTTTGCCTAGGTATGGTGACTTGAACTCATTTAGAGCAACCACCTCATCTCCAGAGTATTTTATTGTCACATAATTTCTGCATGTCTCCTGGTAGATGGATGCCCTTGAATTTTTTTCTTTATGGGCTTGTTAGTAATACCAAAAGGCTAATGATTTTTGTGAATCTGTTTTATATCATGCTACTTCACTGGATTTATGAACTGTTATAAATTAATTTTAGTTGAATTTCTAGGAATTTTTAAAGTAAAATCATTATATCATTGGTAAAAAAAAAAAGATAATTTTGTTTCTTTGCCCATTTTTATGCCTCCAATTTATTTGTTTTGTCTTATTGCACCAACTAATATTTCTAGAGTAAGATAATAGTGATGACAGTGGACAAGTTGGAATTACCTCTGATCTTACTGAAAAGATCTCTAGCATTTCTCCACTACAGTTAATCCTAACTGCTGTTTTTAGGTAGCTGCTGTTTATCCAATGAATATTAATTTATATACTTTTAAATGGGTGTTTTATTTTGTCAAAATGATTTTTATTGGTTTTATCATACTTTTCCTAATATTAGACCAATCCTGCATTCCTGCTATAAATCCAACCTGGTCATAGTGCATAATCTTTTTAATAGGTTGCTACAGAGCCTCTTTTCTAAAAGGCATTTGAGAGTAAAAGAGTGCTAGACAAGAAATCAGGGAGATCTGAGTTTGAATCCTGTCTTAGATACTATATATGTGATCCTAGACAAGTCACTTTAAATTCTATGTGCCTCATCTAAATTCTAAAATAAAATCTAAAAGTTTTTTTGCCTAAAATAAGTGAGGAAGTTGAACTGGATGGCCTCTAAGGTCATTTCCAGCTCTAAATCTAAAATCCTACAATCCTCATTCATCTTATGTTCTGACTCCATGTTAACTACATGTTATTCTATCCTTACCAATCTAAAGATTTTTCTTCTTGGCAGAGAAATGGGTAAGGAAAGGGTCTGGACCTATGACTTAACTGGTATAAGACAATATCTGATCAAGAAGCTTGCTCCACATGGGGCGGCTAGGTGGCGCAGTGAGTAGAGCGTTTTCCCTGAAGTCAGAAGGACCTGAGTTTGGATCCAGCCTCAGACACTTAACGCACACACAAACAAACAAACAAAAAAACCTAGCCGTGTGACCTTGGGCAAGTTACTTAACCCCAACTGCCCTCCAAAAAAGAAACTTGTTCCACCAATGCAGACCAATACCTTCTCTGCAATATAGAATCTTTGAGGGGTACCTAAAGGATTAAGAGGTTAAGTGCCTTGCCCAGAGTCACCCAATAAATGGTAGGAATTAAACCCAAGTGGTCCTGGTTCTAAAGACAGCCCTCTACCCACTATACCACAATGCTGCTCCACAAAGAAAAAAGAAACAAATTAAACTTGGGGTAGTGCTGCCTCCTATCTATTGTCCATTACTGAGATAAATCCAATCAAAACAATAGTAATAACTTTTTATTTCATTTTTCTCTTTCCCAAACATCACTCTAAAAAGCTCTTTACAGCCTAAATTTACCATTCAACACCAGCTTCAATATACCATTAGCTTTATCCCTTTCAGCATTATTCACATAGGACTTCCCAAATCTTTTGCATTTGTTTTAGCTGTCCTAACTTCCAACTCCTACATTTTTTTAACATCAGTAGTAGCGTACACCACTTCCCTGAATTTTCTTCCTCACCAGAATTATTAATGGGAAGATTACCAAAACTTTGTTCTTGAAAACAACCTGGTACTATTTGGCTGACTTTCTCTGTTGACTTTTTAAGCTACAGGTTCCTATTTATTCTTTCTCCAAATTCCCTGAAATGTTTTATCAGAAGTACAAAGATTCTCCTCCTTAACTATCATTATATCATCTAAACATCATGAACTGTAAAAGGAATTATTGTTTCCTCCAAAAGTTCTCCCCATTTCTGATTTAACAACCAATTTTTCTTACCAGTCAGAATCAGGTTCAAAATGAAAGGAGTTTCCTTCATTATTTTCTCCAGAATAAAATTTGAAATAAGTTCCCTCTTCTCCACTCCTCTTGCAAAACATCTTAACATCCCTCACTCTCTACTGTTTTCCCCCAGTATTTGATAATAAGGTGACACCTCTCCTGGACAAGGCCAACTTTTTTACATAGCCTCAATTCCAGCCTTTCTTTCCTATATTCTCTGGCATACTGTCCCTTCAACTACCCTCCCTCTCTCCCTAGTCTCCAACTTTTTCCTCTCTACTGATTCTTTCTATACTGCCTTCAAATATACTCATGTGTCCCCCAACCAGAAAAAAACCTTCACCTACCATCCCTTCAAACCATCACCCTATATCTCTCCTCCCTTTACCATAAAAATCATAAGAAAAAATTTCCTACACTCATTACTTCTACTTCATCTCCTCTTAATTACTGTTTAATCCTTTGCAGTCTGGCATCTAATATCATCAAGCAAATGAAATTGCTTCTTCCAGTTACCAATGATGTCTTAATTGCTTAATTTAATGGTCTTTTCTCAGTTTTTATCCTACCTGCTCTATCTGCTACATGTGATACTGATAACTCACCTTCACCTCCTAAATATACTGTCCTCTCTGGATTTTCATGATTTTGCTCCCTCCTTGTTCTTTTTTTACTTGCCTGACCCCTCCTTCTCAGATTCCTTTGGTAGCTCATCATCAGTATCATACCTGCCAACTTTGAGTGACTTCATAAGATAGCATGGGTTTAGATATTATTCCTATGCAAGTGATTTCACTGAGCTCCATTAAATCTCAGAGGGAAGACTAGGATTGGATATATCCAATTATCCCTCTAAGCTTCAGCAGTACCACCTGCCTATTGGACATTTCAAACTAGATGTCCCAAAGACATCTCAAATTTGACATGTTTAAAATTGAACAGAGGGGAGCGGAGCCAAGATTCTAGAGTAGAAACAGCTCATCCAAGCCACTCTGCCCCCAGATTCCCTCCAAACTATGTAAAAGAGGACTCTGAACAACTTCTGGAGCCCCAGCACCCACAGAACGACACAGAGAAACTAACCTCCCACTGAGGACAGCCTAGCAGCCCTGCAGGAAGGACCAGCGCAGCGGTCTGGGAGCCAGCAGCCCGCAGCGCACAGGGAGCCGAGCCGAGCGGAGCCCAGGTCCCCGTGAGCTGAGGTTTTAGCCCCAGGGTGGCAGGGCCAGCAGCCGGCTGGAGAGACCCCAGAACACCAGCAGCTGTGGCGACTCCAGAATTATCAACATAGACTTGCCTAGGACAAAGTAAGAGGTTAGTGCCCTATGGACTTTGGGATCAGTATTTGGGGAACGAGTCTACTTCCTCCCCTGGGGGCTAAAAGCGGCTGAGGACACACGCCATTTTGTAGTTTTCAGAGGCAGCTCCAGCTCCTGGCCTGCGAACTGTAGGGAGATCCAGCAATCAGTCTTGGGGGGTAATCGCTCTTGCTTTAACCTCCCTGGATCTGGATTGTGATCTGGGGTAGAGGTCGTGGGTGGGTTTACAGCTTGCCAGAAACCGAAGTTGGCCCCTCACACGTCTGGGGCGAAAGTTCCTGTCTGGCACCAGGCCATACGGTGGCAACAAGTGCAAAAGTCAAGTAATTAAGTGGCAACATGCCAAGGCAAAGGAAACAGAAAAATGCAACCCTAGACTCCTATTTTGGGGGCACAGAGTGGGAAAAGGACAGTGAGGTCAGAAGATCTTCTCCAAAAGCCCCAGGGGAAAACATGAGCGGGTTGCAGGCCATAGAGGACCTTAAGAAGGACTTTAAAAATCAAATAAGAGAAGTGGAGGAAAAATTGGAAAGAGAAATGAGAAGGATACAGGAAAAGTATGTAAGGGTCAACAGCCTGATTGAGGAAAACAACACCTTAAAAAATAGACTAACTCAAATGGCAAAGGAGGCCCAAAAGGGCAATGAGGAGAAGAATGCCTTAAAAAGTCGAATTTGCCAGATGGAAAAAGAATCTCAAAAGTTCACTGAGGAGATTCATTCCTTCAGAGTTAGACTGGAGCAAATGGAAGCTAATGACTTTATGAGAAATCAAGATGCTGTTAAGCAGATCCAAACAAATGAAAGATTAGAAGGCAATGTGAAATATCTCATGGGAAAAACCACTGACCTGGAAAATAGATCCAGGAGAGACAATTTAAAAATTATTGGACTACCTGAAAGCCATGATCAAAGAAAGAACCTAGAAATCACCCTTCAAGAAATTCTCAAGGAAAATTGCCCTGATGTTTTAGATCCAGAGGGCAAAATAGAGGTTGAAAGAATCCACAGATCACCTCCTGAAAAAGATCCCAAAAAGAAAACTCCCAGGAATATTATAGCCAGGTTCCAGAATCCCCAGATCAAGGAAAAAATACTACAAGCAGCCAGGAAGAAACAATTTCAATATTGTGGAAACACAATCAGAATAGCACAGGACCTGGCAGCTTCTACACTGAGGGATTGAAGGGCATGGAATATGATATTCCAGAGGGCAAAAGAGCTGGGAATGAACCCAAGGGTCACCTACCCAGCAAAACTGAGTATTTTGTTTCAGGGGAAAATATGGTCATTCGGTGGAATAGAGGACTTTCAAGCATTCTTGAGGAAAAAACCAGAATTGAATAGAAAATTTGACATCCAGACGCAAGAAGCAAGAGATGCCTGAGAAGGTAATCAGGGAAAAGAAATCAAAAGGAACTTATCAAAGTTGAACTATTTATATTCCTATATGGAAAAACAATAACTATGACTGATGAAATCTTTCTCACTATGAAAATAATGGAAGAAAGGTATGTGGTCATATGAATACATATGTGAATGTGTGTGTATATGGTTACAGTTATATATGGATGGAGGGCATAGGTTGAATTTTTTGGGAAGGGAGAATACTCAAGGAATGAAATTATGAGGTGAGAGAGGAAAGTGGCAAGAGGAGATGGGGAGAGACAGGGTAGGGTAAACTATCTCATGTAGAAGAAGCAAGGGGAAGTGGTTGCAAGGGAGGGGGAGAATAGGAAGGCAAAAAGGCAAAACCACATTCTCATTGAATTTGGTTCAGGGAGAGAATGACATACATACTAAATGGGATATCTCAACCTACAGCAGAATAGGGAGTAGGGGTATGAGAGGAAGGACAATGGATGGGAGGGCATCCTTGGGGTTGGAAGTACCCACTATAGAAGAGGGACAGGATCATGTAGGGAATGGACCAGGTGGGGGGTGGGATGAGTGGGAGGGAATTATAAGCAGCCTTGTACAATATATCTACTATGATAATGTTTTGCATAGCTAGACATGTACAACATATACTGAATTACTTATCTTCCCAGAGGGAATGGGTAACAAGGGAGGAAGGAAATGGATCTGAAATTCGAGGTCTTAACATTAAATGTTTCAAATATATAGAAATACTATTATTAATACTCTTTTGCTTGTAATTGGGAGATAAGATTGCAGGCATTGGGACACAAAGATTCACCTTCCTCTAATGGAAAAGTCGAAGGGGGTATGGGAGAAGATATGGGAGAGAGCAGATTGGAGGAAGCAATATCTTGTGGGACTGCTATTCTGGGAGGGTGGGTAGGGGGAAAACAGGGGGGGAAAATGATTGTAACTCAAACAGAAGTTAATAAAGCATTTGTTTTAAAAAATAAAATAAAATAAAAATAAAATTGAACAAATTATCTTTTTCCCCCCAAACCCATCCCTCTTTCAGGCTTTCCTATTTCTGTCAAAGGAAACACCATTCTTCCACTAAGTCTCCCATTTTCATCCCCTTATAGACAATGTTAATGTAAAATGCATATTCCAAAATAAAATAGTTTAGCAAACAAGAAAAATCAAGCCCCTAAGAATGAGAAGTTTCCATCACCAAAGACCCTTATGCCATTTCTATTTATATCCCATCTTCTTTGATTTTATTTTTTAACTTTGATTTCTAAAGAATAAACAGCAAGGAATCCAGGAAGATAATACATAACATGTTTATATGTATAATAATACAAATGTCCATTATATACATGCACAGTGTCAATCATGAGGATAAAAAATATAAATGTAATTCTATTCATACCTGTCACATTGCTGCATTATAGAAATTTCTTTGATGATTTCCTGAAGATCTGATTCAACAGGAACTTGTTTAATTGCCACCACTTGACCAGATTCCTTAT
Source organism: Gymnobelideus leadbeateri (assembly GCA_011680675.1). NCBI lineage: Eukaryota > Metazoa > Chordata > Mammalia > Diprotodontia > Petauridae > Gymnobelideus > Gymnobelideus leadbeateri. The sequence continues at coordinate 52,258 of WOXC01007600.1, forward strand.
GTATTGCTTTAAATACACTTCCGTAAGATCTAAAAAGAAAATAAAATGTTTTTCTAGATTACATTTCCTCCTTTCTAGTAGTTATATTAACCAGAAATAAAATTTCTATCCTCTTTATGTTTGTCTTATTGGAATTTTTCATTTTTTTTAAACTCAGCATATGAACATGATTTGAAATACAGAAAAACAAGCAATTAAGTTCATAAAAATGACAACTAATAAGACTATAAAAGTATGCCTTCTTGGTGTTGCTGCTTTAATTATTTTAAGTTGAATTGAATAAGCAAGTTAATAATGACTTTTTCTCATACATTCTTCTAAAGCATACAGAAAATCTACATATAGTCTCCAGTTCAAACTAATATAGTATTAACAATATATATTCAAAGCAGTTAGTGTTGGAAGGTCCTATTATACATGAAGGATCAAGATTTAAGTTTTCATTCTCTATTTTTTTAAAACTACTACTTTATTATTCATCCAATCCCATGTCTCTTCCCCTGGCCTGTTAGCATATACTCTGGTCAGATGATAGCAAGAAGTGTCCCATCCCCTCCCAATGGTGAAATCAGAAGTGGACCATGTATCAATATAGTAAAGGTCTACCCTCCAAAAACTTTTTATTATCAGAGTCCCAGCTCATATGGTCCCTGGAACTGTCTCTGCTTCCATCTCTGCCTGGCCTATGCCTACATAAACTCAGGTCAACTACTCCCCCCACTTAAAAGGTCAACAAACTACCTAAAATCCAGCAAAAGCACATCTGTGGAAGAAACGGCTTTGTTCCAACTGTCCTGCACTAGTATCAGATGGGTGACTGTTTTAGAAGTTTCTTTTTTTTTTTAGTCCAAACTCCATTAAATAGGGGCGGCTAGGTGGCGCAGTGAGTAGAGCTTCGGCCCTGGAGTCAGAAGGACCTGAGTTCAGATCAGGTCTGAGACACTTAACGCACACACAAATAAAAACCTAGCCGTGTGACCTTGGGCAAGTTACTTAGCCCCAATTGCCCTCCAAAAAAGCAAAAAAAAAAAAAAAAAGCAAACTCCATTAAATAAAGATCTGAGTCAAATAAAGCAACAGTAATAATGACAAATGAAAAATGAAGAAAAGAAAACACGGCAGAGAAAAAGGACTAGCCTTGGAGTCAGGAAAACTTGGGTTCGGCTCCTGCTTGTGACCCAGACTACTTATGTGACCATGGGTGAGTCACTTGACTTCTCAGTCCCCCCAGATAACTCTAGGAACCAAAGTTACAAATGTGTTGACACTGGTAGAGAAAGTTTACACATAGAAAGTCCCTTATGCTGATGAAAGCAGAAATCTAGGGCCCCCAAAATGAAGAGAAAATAGAAATGGAAATCAAAAGGATGAAACTTAAATCTAATACAGCAGATCAATTCCCTAAGGTACTATATGACACTGTTTTTCAAAATATTAAAAGAGCATTTAGACTGAAGCCTGTATCCTTTTACAATTTTTCTAATAAGTAGAACCTTGATCTTTTAGAGAATTAAGTAATAAATGTTAGTGAGATTTTTTTTTTAAAGATTCATGAATTAAAAGCTATACTTTGGCCAAATCCATTTAGATGGTAACAATTTAAATAGATTTAATGGAAGACAGCTGATGAGGATAAGACTGACAGTCCTAAGAACTTCAGGACAAAAAACAAAATGAAAATATCCACTTGATTCAGATTTACCAATTTTTTTTATTTTTAGATATTTCATATAAAATAAAGAGAACTCTCACCCATCATGTTGGTATAATTATAAAGTTGGAAATAATAAAAAGAGGCAACTACCCTTTCACCTTCAAACATAACTACTTCTAAATATTTTTAAAATTTATTTCTGAAGCCCAAAAAAGAATATTTCCCAAGTTTAATTTAGGGCATTAAAAAATCTCCCTACCATCTTGTTCTCACATTTTCTTATTAACTCTCTGTACTTACTACATCATCAAGATGCTATTTATTGGACCAAATAAAGATTCCAAAGGAGATGACACTACTACACTTTCTTTTCTCTCACATATAATCTCTTTCCTTGGGCTAATACTCCCTCTTCTCCTACCACTTTCCTACTCATATTTTTTGGTTGTTTTTTAAATAACCAATTATTTCCATCCCTAATGTTTATGGTTTTCCCCTGGTTACTCCATTGCATTCCAATCACAAACAGCCTTACTTGAATTCTTTGAAATTACTATGCAAATAAATTATTTCCTCATTTTCTATTCTATTGCAAGTGGCCCTAAATTCTTGAGAAGAGAGTCAAGCATGAATTAGGCGTAAATTAAAAAGTCCATTATAGCAGGAGTTTATATAACAAGTTAAGGGGTTATATTTTTTTAACATAAAAAGATTTAGCTGAAACTCTTCAAAATTAATTCTTAAAAATATATGCTTACTGAATTGAAGTACTTGTTGAACTCAATTTCATATTTTAAAATATGTTTGTTACCAAGCCAGATCATCTGATAAGGCCCTATTCTAATTCCTTGTTCTGAATGGATGTGGGGAATGCCTTCCTCAATAAAGCAAATAATGGTCAGGTTCTCACCCTTCCAACCAATCAACAAGATAAATTTATTCAACAAACTTTTTCATTAAGCTATATACAGAATTTATACTAAATTCTTGAGAAGACTCTACTCAAATGGATCAATTATCTCATCAATTTGAATATTTCCTCGAAGAATGCAGTTCACAATTTATCCATGACTAACCATGCTGTATGCCTTGTCCAGATTCTCTCTTAAGTTTATGATTCACCGAACATAAAGATAACCTTCCTCTCTATCTCATGATAGGACAAGGATACCAGCAGAGGACTCAGACTGTCTACCAAGTGAACAATCTAACTTTTTATGCTTTATATATAGGAGGCCCTCAATAAGCACTTTTTCATTCAAACTTTTGGCTCATACATTTCCTTAACGACATCCTTTACCATAGTTTTTTGAAGTTCCTTATTTGTTATATGTTGCAACCTGCTTGAACCCACCGTGTGTCCTTCTCTTGCTCTCTGTTTGATACTTATTTTTAATCCTTTGGAGAAGTTCATGACTTGCAGCACTAACAAAATAGTGATATTTTTAAAAGATGGGTCTTTTAAAATTCAGACATCATTAAAGGACCTTTAAGATTTCCTCAAGGCAATCAAATTGGTGATCCTCTTCCTCCAATTTAATTCCAAGTACAATTCAAAGTCCATTTTTACTTCATCCCAGATATCTATACTGAGGGACAAACATTATGGGTTGTCTTTTTAATTATATGTAATAATGTGAGCAAAACATTCTTGATCTACTTGGTTTTTCCTATGTAGATGGTTAAATTCTTTTGAATAATCATGGATTCTTTCATGATCTCATCAATGTAGAGATGGAAGGGATGTTAGAAGTCATTAAATCCAGTCCTCTTTACATATGAAGAAACTGATTCCAGAGAAATGATCTGTTCAGAGTCCTAGAGCTAGTAAATATCCAAAGCAGGTTCTAAACTGAGGCCTTCTTGACTACAAGTCTAATCTAATGCTCTATCAACTAGACCATCTTCCAGGAGCTGCTGCAATAGTCAGCAGCTCAATGAAACCAGCATAAAGTCTTCTTCAACTATGAACAACTAGAGGACCTCACCATACACAGGGAATTCCTCTTCAATATGGACTCTACACTAGATCTTCTTCACTATGGTAGCAAATACCACTGATAGACAGATGTGTGTACATATGTGTGTGTATATGTGTGTGTGTGTATTCCTAATTTATACCTTTATCTTTCAAAGATCTTGAAAAAATCTGATAGGATGAGAAATACATTTTTAGAAAAGAACCATTAAGGTGGAGGCTTGCTCTCCTAACTCAAATCAACAACAAACAGTCAGAGCAGCTAGGTGGTACAGAGCACCAGCCCTGGAGAAAGGATGACCTGAGTTCAAATTTGACCTCAGACACTTTGGACAAATCACTTAACCCCAACTGCCCTATCTTCCCTTCTCCAAAAAGCAAACAAACTAACAAACAGGGGAACCTTGTCTTCTCTACATCTTGCAGTCAATTATGTGATTTGAAGAAGTAGTCACCTGTGGCCTATCATTTGTGAAAATCTGCCTCTTTCTACTAATACCCTCAATGCACATACAGATGATTCTCATAAAAATTCCATAGAAATGAAAAGTATACAAGTCAAAAGGTGTTGACATTCTCCTAGTCACTTATTCTAGTGTTGCTGAAGTCTGAGGATTTTTCCAAACCTTTGGTATCTTCACTTCCTTCAGATAACTTGTCAATTTGTCCCTCTACACCCTCACAATTAAGTCACCCCACATCATATATTTCCTCTTCGAATGCTTGGTCTAATCCAGCTGCTTTTCTTGATTTCATTCTCCTTATTTGCCTACCAAATTCCTACCTATCTCTTAATTTTAAAAGATTTTGTATTGATATCTTTTCAAAACATGATGTTAAAGTACAAATGTGATGGCTCCAATGTCCTTGATAATGAAAATTACTAGTTAGAAAAATTTCCACAGATCTTTTCCTTTTTTCATGTTTGTTGTCATTTTCCACATTTATCCTAAAGGACTTTCTAAATGCCTTTCCTTGTTGAGTCTCTTTACCATATTTTTCAAATTTCTCTCCATTACTTCTCTGTTTTATAAAGCAGTACTATTCAATCTTCCATCATTCTTCTCCATAAAATTCTACAAATGAGTTTATATTCTAAAGAGGGTCCCCGACCAGGACCTATTAATTATTTTATTGAAAGTATTCACCTGGTATAGGCATGAGGCTTCTTCAGAGTCTACAAATCTCTGACCTCTTTCATTCCTTATCCCTGATTCATGTTTTTCTATTTTACTTAACATTATCATCTTTAAGTCACAGAAAAGCAAAGTCTATGCTGATTTAATTTAGGGATGTTACTGAGTTCTTCATTGTATTTCTGTACCTGTTCATTCTTTATAACTATTAGTGAATAATTTGCAATTGTTTTCATGGAGGTCTTTTTGAAAAGACTTATTTATCATGAACTCTATAATAAGAGATGGGCAAAAATCAGTCAACAAATATCTCTAAAGTGTTTACTATGTGCCAGGCATTGTGCAATGTGATAAGAATACAAAGAAAAGTAAAAACACAATCCCTGCCTAAAAGAAACTCACACTCTACTGGGGAAGAAATCATGTATAGACAAGATATATACAACGTGTGTGTGTGTGTGTGTGTGTGTGTGTGTGTGTGTGTGTCTGTCTGTCTGTCTGTCTGTCTGTCTACAAGAGTAGGTGAAAAGCAATCTCCTAGGAAAGGCACTAGTAATGGGCAGGAAGGAGAGACATCTTATAGAAGGTAGGACTTGAGCTGAGTGTTGAAGGAAGCCAAAAGATAGATGGGAGAATGAAAGGCATTCAGGGAATGGGAACTAGTGAATGAAGCATAGAGTCTGGAGATAAGAGTGTTGTGTGTGACAAATAGCTAGAAGGCCAGTGTAGCTAGACTACAGAGCAAATGGAGGGGGGCAAAGTGTAAGAAAAAAGACAGGAAGGGCTTTACTTGCCAGAACATTTGAAATAATATTTTTCGTTGCCTTTGGGCACATGATAAAACCAACCCCTTCAATTCTTTTATTTGTTTCCACATAAAGAACTTGTAAATTATCCCTCCATTTAACTTCAATTTACTTCTTTTTTCTGGTTTCATTTATAGGAAGAATGTAAAGATGAAAATGATTCAGTTCTTCCACTAGTAGGTCCACAGGCTGGTCACTGGCCAAAGATCTCACATTTAAAGTGCCAATGGCCAAGTTTAAATTTATACAAGTGCTGTATGAGATCCAGAGTCATTTCCAACAGGAGGAATGAGGGGAAATTTCATGGAGGCATGACCTTACATAACAGATTTGCAGTTTCATATGTAACCATCTTTTATTCTATGTTATAGAAATGCTTGTTATTTCATAAATCTTTTTTAAATAAATAAATAAAAGGATGAGCTTTGATCCAGAGATCCTACTACTAGGTACATACTTTAAGGAGGCGAAAATCAGACAGAAAAATGACATATACACCAAAATACTCTTAGAAGCAGTTTTTGCAGTAGCAAAGTAGCAAATTTACTGGCAGTAACTAGTCAGTACCCAAAGAAAAAAAACAAAGCAGATGTCCAAATGGGGAATAGCTAAACCAACTGCTCTACATGAAAATAATGAAATCTTACTATCCTATAATAGGAAGAATTCAAAGAAGCATATTAGTATTTATATAAATTAATAGCGAAATAAGCAGAACCAGGAAAATGATATACATAATTACAACAATGTAAATTAAAAGAACAAAAATTTGTTGAAAGATTTTTAAGAACTAAAAGTGATCTGTTAAAAGTTGATATAACTAACTCCATTTTGTCCTGCATCTGCCATTTTTTTTATTAAGTGTCAGTATAGGGAAATAAACTTCTCTTTCACTTTTTCCTTCCTCCTAATGTTCTACACAGCAAAAGAGGACTCATTTCTCATCTGGATATTCTCTGACTGATTTCTTTACCATATCTCCAAATTGGGTAGTTTTCCCAGGTTTTTCAGTTTCCTTTTGTGTTTTGTCTTCCCCTAGATTATAAGCTCCTTGAGGACAAAGACTGGTTTTCTTATTTGTAACCCTAAGAGCTTAATTCGGGGTCTGACACATAATTTTAGGCACTTAATAAATGGACTTCGATATTTCAAGGAAGTTGTCTCATTCTCTTTTAGCTTAGATAATAAAACACATAGTAACCTTAACAAATACATATTAACTGACTGACTGCTAAAGACTGTACTGTTGTTTTGTTTGGTTTTTTTCAGTTTTTTTTTCAGTTATGTTCAACTCTTAGGGTTTTCTTGGCAAAAATAATGGGAGTGGTTTGCCATTTCCATCTCCAGTGGATTAAGGCAAACAAAAGTTAAGTGATTTGCCCAGGCTCACATAGCTGGTAAGTGTCTAGAGATAAGATGTGAACTCAAGTCTTACTGACTCTAAACCCAGAATTCTACACACTGCATCACCTAGTTGTCCACTGTTTTCATTGGTCTAATGTAAATGGCTATGCTAACAAGGCCACACTCCTCTTTTTTCATAATAAGTAGTTGTTGTTTTTTTTTTCCAATGCTCTGTTTGCTCAGACTAAACTGCCCTAAGCAGTGTGTCTTCTCATTTGTTACTCTTTCAGCCTCAGTTTGGAGGGGGAAATGTATAAATGTCACCTAGCAAACTATCAGACATATGGATCTATAGATCTACGATTGGGATGTGTCACACCTTTGAGTGAATATACCACAGTTTTCCTATGTCTGTAACCTGTGACAGCTTATTTATTAGCAGTAGCTAGTCAGAACCCAAAGAAAATTCAGACAACAATATGAAACTGAGGAAAGATGGGAAAATACACCTCCCTCCTCTCTTTAAAGACTTGGAAGTCAATGGGTATGGAATACTATGTATTTATTGGTTTTGATAAACTGGGTTTTCTCCTCTCTTTTTTTATATATTCTTTGTTACAAATTATGTCTTGCTGGAGAAGAGACAGAGAGAGGTTATATTCAGAAATGATGACATAAAAACAAAAGGATGACTAAGAATCTAATACACAAAGAAAGGGAAGAAAGGCATTCCAGGAATAGGTAATAGCATAAGCAAAGGCAAGAGTTAGGAAAGCATTGGCTATATTCAGGGAGCTGAAAGTAGACCAGTTTGGCAAACTATAAAGCATGTCAAAACTGAAGATATAGAATGACACCAATCTCTAGAAGCCTTGAATCACAGCTAAGGAGCTTGGTTTTACTCTGCAGACAACAGGAAGTCACTGTCAGATGATTAGCAATGACAATATTTCTCTCCAGGAACTCTTCATGTCCCAGAAAACTCTTAATCCTAGAAGATAACTTCAGCCCTGGAATTCACAACTGAGAGGCAACCTCAGCCCCTTCCTCTGTTTCAATGGCTCCAGAAGCTCCATTTAAGGAAAATGCCCATATCTTCATTTCTTATCAGTCTACAATCTGATTCCTCCACCAAATCCCAGAACCAAATGATTTCCTTATCTACTCCTATGCCTTTTCAGCTTCCTTTTATGAACTGATATTAGAATGTAAACTCCTTGAGGGCAGGGGCTTAATAAATGCTTGCTCTTGTAGTTAACAACTTACATTATAAAGCCCTTTAGTTCAAAATATGGGCATACCTTATTTTACTTCACTTTATTGCACTTCATTTTTAACAAATTGAAAATCTGTGGCAACCCTGGGTCAAACAAGTCTGTTGGCACCATTTTTCCAACAGCATGTGCTTATGTCATGTCTCTGTGTCATACCTGAGTAATTCTTGCAATATTTCAGACTTTTTCATTATGATTATTATGTCTGCTATAGTTATCAGTGATCAGTAATCTTTGATGCTATGATTATAATTGTTTTGGGGTACCACAAACCACAGTTAATTGATAAATGTTGTGTGTGTTCTGACTGCTCCACAGACCTGCTGGTTTCCAGTCTCTCTCCCTCTCCTTGGGTCAGCCTATTCCCTGAGACACAACAAAAGTGAAATTAGGCCAATTAATAACCCTATAATGGCCTCTAAGTATTCAAGTGAAAGGAAAAGTCAGTCAATGGAGCAAACCTCATTGTTGTCTTATTTTAAGAAATTGCAACAGCCACTCCAACCTTCCAAAACCACCACCCTGATCAGCCAGAAGCCATCAACACTGAGGCAAGACTTCCACCAGCAAAAAGATTTCAACTTGATAAAGGCTCAGGTGAAGGTTAGCAATTTTTATCAATAAAGTGTTTTTTAATTAAGGTTTGTAAATCCTTTTAAACATAATACTCCTGCACACTTAACAGACTATAGTATAATGTAAATATAACTTTTATATGCATTAGGAAGCCAGAAAATTTTTGTGACTTGTTTTATTGCAATATTCACTTTATTGCAGTGGTCTGTAACCTAACCCACAATACTTCTAAGGTGTGCTTACTTTCCTTACAACTTTATGAGATAGTATAGATATTATTATCCCCATTTTCATATGAGAATCCTGACTTGCTAACAATAAACACTGAGAGCCATAGCTTGAAACCAAGTCTTCTAATGCCAAGTCCAATACTCCTATTATACTAAAGGTGGTTTCTCCAAGGAAGATTAGCCTTCTTTTTAAAATGGTCTAATCATCTTGTTCCTTTATTCAAAACCTTTCAAAAGTTCCCTTTTATCTAATAATGAAGCAAATAAACTTGACTTAGCCTAAAATCCAAGATGAGGGAAAGAATCTAGATATGGAGGACAGCCAGTGAAAATGCCTATAGTCAGGAGATCAAGCATGTTGTGTAAGGAACAGCAAGAAGGCCAATGCCAGTTGACTGAAAAGTACATGGGAGTGAATAAGGTAAAAAAAAAGTTTTAAGGACCTGAAAGGTATGAAGGGGCCAGGCTTTCAATGACTTTCAATGTCAAAGAGAGGATTTTGTATTTAAACCCAGAAGTGATAGGATTTTATTGAATAGGGTAATGGCATGGTCAGATCTACACTTTTAGGAAGAATAATCTGACAGCTAAGTAGATGATGGACTAGAATAGGGAGAGACTTGAGATGTTAACAGGACGTTACTAGATGTTATCAACAGGACTTAGCAACAAATTCACCTTGGAGAAGTGGGGTAAGAGAATGAGGAGTCAAGTATCACACCTAGGTTGTGAGCCTAGGTGACTGAAAAGATGGTGGTACCCTCATCTGCAACAGAAAAATTAATCAAAGTGAAGAGTTTGGGGGAAAAGATGAGTTCAGTTTTGGACATTCGGAGCTTAAAATGTATATAGAACATTCAGCTAGAAATATAATTCTTGAAGTTAGGGAGAGAGAATAGGATGAAGATTTGAGTCTGAATCCAACCTACTAGCTACGTGGCCCTAGCAAGTCACCTAATCTGTTTGTGCTTCAGTGTCCTTTATATACCAAATGGGTTAACTTAGGGAAATCAATTTGTAAACCTAAAAAACACTAAATAAGTGTAATAAACAATTATCATTATTACTGTTAAAGTCTCAGAAATCAAGAAGAAAAGGATGATCAATAGTGTGAAAGGCAGCAGAGAGCTCAAGAAAGATGAGGGATGATAAAAGGTCATTAGATTTGGCAATTAATAGATCACTGATAACTTTGGAGGAACCATTTCAACTGAATGAGGAGGTCAGGAGCTAGACTGCAAGATTTTAAAAGAGAATAAGAGGGAAAGAAGTAGCAGCAGAGACTGTAGATGACCTTCTCAAGTTTAGCCACAAAAGGGAAAAGAGATATGGGATGATAGTGGGGATGAATGGATCAAGAGATTTCTTGATGATAGGATAATATGGATATGTTTACAGGCAGCCAGTAAACAGGGAGAGAATGAAGTTAAGTGAGAGAATGAAGTTAAATGAGAGAATAGGTATGATGGAGGAAGCAATCTGCTATAGAAGGTGAGATGGAATGGGATCACTTGCACATTGACCTTGCCAAGTAGAAGGAGCACCTCTTCCTGTAAGACAGGAGTGAAAGAGGAGGTGGTGGCAGAAAGCATCTAGTTGATATGGAATGAAGAACAAGAAAAGAGTAAGGTTTCAGCAAATAATTTTTTTTTAATTTTTTTCAATGAAATAAGTGAAGGTTCTCAGCTAAGAGGGTAAAGGAAGGAATTTGGGGAGGTGTGAAAATGGATGAAAAGATCGGAAAAAGAAGTTGTGGCAGGTATCTCATACTCTGTATTTTTCATATCACCTAGAACAATACCTGGCAAATAGCAAGCATCAAAAAAATACTTTCTCTTTCTTTTTTTTTTCATGTTTCATTCTTTAGGATAACCAAGATAGTTCAACTTCTCAGGAGTCATTGCAAGGTTTTATTACCCTAATAGATAATTTATTCCTTCCTTATGTCTAATAAAATCTTTGTCATTTTAATTTAAGTCAATTTCCACTTGTTTTGTTTTCCAAAGACATGAAAAATACCTGATAAGCATTCCTGTTTAAAAAGAAACCAAAAACCCCCTCATTTATCAAAGCCACATCTTAGCTTTCTCTTCCCTAGACTTAATATCAATTTCTTTAAACTGTACTGTTAAGACCTACTTTCCATTTTAAGTATCCTTGTCATTATTCTTATATCCTGCTTTAGTTTCTCCACATCTCATTTAAACTATATTTATAAAAATTTTATTAAAGATGTTACAAGCATAGTGGAAGCAGAGTATAGTGGAAAGATTATTTTGGTTGGCATTTTTCACAACAGCAGGACATTGCTGACTCATATTCAACTTGTGGTAAAATTTAACCTCACCCCTCTGCCTGCCACAGGCTTTTTACCCCATCTTTTGCCTATTTAGTCATTCCCCATCCTCTATTTGCATGGGTGTTAACATAATATCTTAACTTTAATACATTTTCAATTCAAGCAATGTACAACTGTATAAATATTAATATTGGATGACTATTTCTCAATACACATCTTGTTCTTTTCCTGAAAATAATTTTTACAGTTGTGTGTACTTACCCCTCACCAAGCTTCTCTAAGACATCAAAGACTTCTTCAGGCTGCTTAGTCAAACTGTCTTCACTCAGCTTTTTTAGTTTGCTAGTAAAATGAGAAACAATATTTTATTTAAAATCACTTTTTAAATTTATAGTATTCTAAATGCCAAATGAAAAGTAATTTAGTGAGTAAAAAAGCAAAAGGTTTTTAATGCCAAAAGTAAGACTATGTACCCTATAAAGTGCTCTGTAGTTAGAGAGCAAGGAAAGAAAAAAAATTTTTTAATTTAATTTTAAACTGAATTTAAATTTTCTAAGTTTACTAGTGTTTTATTTTATATTTGAATAAATCATATGCACAAAGTCATATTCCATCTATTATTTTTAAGCTATGAGTAAATAATCAGTATCTATAAGCAACATGGAAATTCCAAACTCAGGCATGAATTAAAATAGACGACCTCAGAGGTCTCTTTCAACTATGCAATTCTATGACTAAGTATATGTGTGGTTACTCTTCTAAAGAAGAAAAACTGACAATAAAATTAATCATAAAAGTGAACTTGAACCCGTATGTACAAAAATATTTATAGCAGCTCTTTTTGTGGTTGCAAAGAATTGGAAATTAAGGGGGTGCCCATCAATTGGGGAATGGCTGAACAAGTTGTGGTATATGCATATAATGGAATACTATTGTGCTATAAGAAACGAGGAGCAGATGGACTTCATATTTACCTGGAGAGGTTTATACGAACTGATGCTGAGTGAGAAGAGTAGAACCAGGAGAAATTTGTACACAATCACAGACACAACATATGTGTGATGACCAACTATGACAGACTGGACTCTTCTCAGCAATGCAGTGATATAAGTCAATCCCAAAAGACTCATGATGGAGAGATATGTCTACATCCAGAGAAAGAACTAGAAAGAACTGAGTTTGAATCCTGATTGAAGCAAACTATTTGATCTTTTTCTTTTTATTGTTTGGTTTTATTTCTTCTTTACCATTTTTCATTACATCTAGTACAATCCGCCTTTGTAACCTGAGTAATCTCTAATGTGAAAGTATTTGCAGATCCTATACTGGATTCTATGCCATCATGGGGGGGGGGGGAGGGCAGGGAGGGAAAGAAAATTTGAAACTCAAGGAATTATGGAATTGAATCTTGTAAACTAAAAGTAAACAAACAAATTAATAAAGACAAAAAAATAAAAAATAAAAATGAACTTGATCTGCTCCTCCAATAGCTAGGGTTCATTTACAAACCATCTGTTGCCCACCTTGCCTACATGCTCCACCAATAGGGTTGCCTACATCCCATCTATGCTTCACAATTCTATTAGTCCTCAGGTATATCATACCTAACCACAACCTGAAGGATCTTGCTGTCCTGAAGCAGATCATACTTCTGGGTGCTAGAGGGTCTAAAAAGCTAAAATTTCAAACTTTAAACTATGAGGCTCTAAGAATTATCTTGGATACAGGAGGAGCAGGCAAAAGAGATGATCGCTACATTATGTAAGAGAACCAGGGAGGGAGAACGAAACCAGGAATGGTGGCACAGGAAAAGTGAGAGGGCACACTGAGAATGAACTCCAGATACCAATTCCCCAATATTGCCCTCCTCATCTAGGATTCTTGGGACAAAAGAACAGAAGCAGACTAAGGACTGGAGGAAGACTAAAGGATGGCTAACCTTCTGATCCAGTCCCTAAACCCCAACATACCCTATAATTCAATAAAAATTCAATTAAAAAAATATCAAGTATCTGTTATATATAAGACATTGTGCTAAGAACTGGTGGCACAAAGATGAAGAAAACACAGTTCCTATCCTCAAGGTGTTCATAATCTAATAAGAGGGATATAACATAAATATAATGCAAAGTAAAATGTGGTAGAGGCAAAAGAAAGCTCTAGTACTCTAAGAAAATTTGAGGAAAACAGAATTTACAATTGGAATTGATAATAATAAACATTTATTAAGTATCTATTATGTACATGGAAAAAGCAGGATGCCATAGTTGATAAAAGGGCCAACTTTTGAATGAGAAGACCTGAGTTCAAGTCCTGACTCTAGCTGTGTAACCATAGGCAAGTCATTGAGCTTCTCAGAGCTCTCAGGAAGCTTTCCAAGATTATAAATTGCAAATGAGTTTCTATACCAATAATTCCTTCTGCTTGTAAAATCACAGATCCAGACAAACATTTATAATATATGAGGCACTAGTGCTAGATGTTGGAAATACACAGATTATAAGAGGTGGTGCTTCTTAAGGAGTTTATAATATAACGGTATGAAAAACATACGGAAAGGAGGAACAGGAGACATCCTATGAAGCAGTAATATAATTTTCACCCAGGGTAGGGAAGGTTTAAAGATATTTGACATCTCTCTTGGGCCCTGAGGGAAGGGAGGGACTTTCACAGACAGAAAGATGAGGATACATCCCATAAGTTAAAATAGATGACCTCAAAGGTCTCTTTCAACTATGCAACTCTATGACTAAGTATATATGTGGTTTACTCTTCTAAAGAAGAAAAACTGACAATAACATTAATCATAAAAGTGAACTTGATCTGCTTCTCCAATAGCTAGGGTTCATTTACAAACCAGCTACAATTTACAATTTACAATTCTGAAAAAGAAGTTGTGGCAGGTATCTCATGCTCTGTATTTTTCAAATCACCTAGAACAATACTTTGCAAATAGCAAGCATTGAAAAAATATTTTCTTTCTTTTTTTTTAATGTTTCATTCTTTAGGATATCCAAGATAGCTCAACTTCTCAGAGAATAGTACAATTTGTCTAGAATATACAGCATGTAAAGGAGAGTAGTATAAGATAAGGCTAGAAAGGTAGACTGAAGCTAGACAGGAGGAGTGTGCAAAAGGCAATAGTCATGAATTTATATATGGCAATAGGAAACCAAAAAAAGTCTTTCAATTGAGTGAAATCAAATTAAAGCAAGTATATCTTCAAGATCAGTACACTCTCAGAGATCTTTAGACAAAGGAATTGGGTTTGTAAGTAACTGCTCAATAATTTTCTAGGTAATAAGACTATACATTATTTTTCCCAATCATTTCAGCTCTTCCTCTTTTTCATCAATCTCTCCAAGTCTCTAAAATTTGTGTCTCCCCCAGAATCAATTTCTATGTATACATGGTCTAATCTAGCTGCTCATTCCAGCTTTATCCTAAGTCCCTTTTCCTCTTCTTCATATCACTGTGATCAGTTATTGCTATCAAAATGTTGGTAAATTCAGGGTTAATTTAGGTTTTAAATTAGAGTTAAATTTACATTTTATTTTTACCTAGGTTTGACATTTTCCTTTCCAGTTTCATTATTTTTTGGTTGATACGATTTAGTAGAGCACTCACATAACTCTTTCTTATTTTAATATCCTCCAAAGTCTTTTGCTGTTTTATGAAGCAATACTGCTCATAATTACCCATATCATATTCTGTAATGTTTTACCATATCATATTCTGTAATGTTTTACAAATGAATATGTACACTATACTAGTGGTCTGACTAGGGAATTCAGTACTGGCTAACTGGAACAGTTTGGGGGCTCTTCTGACTTCACTGTGACAACTGATTTAAAGTGGTTGAACAATTATAAAAAATGATGAATTCAGAGACCTTAGCCCAAACCCTATTATTCAGCACCAACAGCTTGTTCGAACTATTGTAACTGAATGAAGTCTTCTCATCTTTACCCTTTCTTCTAACTTGCTATTTACTTTACCCTTTACTCTAACTAGTCTATGATCCGATTGCCCATAAACAGCTGATTCTGAAAAGGCTACTGCACCTATGACCAGCCATTTCCTGTCTGTTAAGAGACACTCAATTTCATTATGGATGATGTGGCTTCATGATTGCTGCATTCAATCCTTTCTCATTCTCTTCTTTAAAAAGTACTCATGCTGTACACATGCAATCTATAAAACTTTGAAATGAAGATCCCAAACCATTTTTTCTAACATAATTTTGACCAAATTTTTACTAAATGTCCATCTTTTCTTTGAAGTTACCAAGTGCCAAGGTGTACTTTGACTTAATCTGAAGGCCTCTTTCAGATTCTTTAAAGAATTTCTCTACTTCTTTATCCTTTACAGTATAGGTTAGCATACAATCTACAATGATCTTCTAGTTTGTCTTTTTGCTTAGACTCATTATGAGTACTACCCAGTGAGATAACTAAACGTCGCACAAAATGATTTTTCTAGTTATATTTGAGTGTAGTAGTAGTAGTAGTAGTAGTAGTAGTAGTAGTAGTAGTAAATAGTAATAGATAGCATTTTAAGGTTAACGAAGCATTTTATATATGTTGTCCCATTTCAACTTCACAAGATTCCCATAAGGCAGGTGCTATTGCTATACTAATTTTATATATGTGGAAACTGAGGCTGACAGAAAAAGTGACTAGCCTAGGTTCACAAAGCTTTTAACAGAGGAACTCCAGAATTCCTTTTTTTTTAAATTAATTTATTAGTTTAGTTTCAGTTAACAAGTTTCAATTCCATAGTTCCTTGATTTTCAAATTTCCTTTACTTCCCTCCCCCCTCCCCACACGACAGCATATAGTTCAGTATATGATCTGCAAATGCATTCATATTAGACATTATTCCAATTACAAAGGCGTATTGTACTAGGTGGGATGGAAGATGGTAAGGAAGAAATAAAACCAAACAATGAAAAAAACAAGATCATTTAGTTTGCTTCCATCAGGATTCAGGTTCAGTTCTTTCTAGTTATATCTCTGGATGGCGCATTTCTCACTTTCTTGAGTCTTTTGGGATTAACTTATATCACTGCATTGCTGAAAAGAGTCCAGTCTGTCATAGTTGGTCATCACAGATATGGTATGTCTGTGATTGTATACAGATTTTTTCTGATTCTACTCTTCTCACTCAGCATAAGTCTCTCCAGGTAACTATGAAATCCGTCACCTCTTCATTTCTTATAGCACAATAATATTCCATTACATTCATATACCACAACTTGTTTAGCCATTCCCCAATTGGTGGGCACCCCTTCAGTTTCCAATTCTTTGCAACCACAAAAAGAGCTGCTATAAATATTTTTGTACATATGGGTCTTCCTCCCACTTCTATGATCTCTTTGGGATATAACCCTAGAAGTGGTATGGTTGGGTCAAAGGGTATGAAATTATTTATAATCCTTTGGGCATAATTCCAGATTGCTCTCCAGAATGGTTGGATAAGTTCACAACTCCACCAGCAATGTATTAGTGTTCCAATTTGTCCACATCCTCTCCAGCATTTGTCGCTTTCTTGTTTTGTCATCTTAGCCAATCTGACTGGAGGGATGTGGTATCTCAGAGTTGTTTTGATTTGCATTTCTCTAATAGTGATTTAGAGCATTTCTTCATATGCTTATAGATATCTTTAATTTCTTTCTCTGAAAATTTCCTGTTCATATCCTTTGACCATTTATCAATTGGGGAATGACTTGTATTCATATAGATTTGGCTCAGTTCTCTATAAATTTTAGAGATGAGTCCTTTATCAGAGACACAAGTTGTAAAAATTCTTTCCCAATTTCCCACCTCCCTCTTGATCTTGGTTACATTGGCTTTGTTTGTACAGAAGCTTTTCAATTTAATGTAATCAAAATTATCCATTTTGCATTTTATAATGCTCTCTAATTCTTGTTTGGTCCTAAAGTCTTCCCCTCTCCACAAATCTGTCAGGTAAACTATTCCTTGCTTTCCCAAATTGCTTACAGTATCATCCTTTACACCTAGATCATGCATCCATTTAGACTTGATTTTGGTATATGGTGTTAGATAATGGTCTATGCCCAGTTTCTGCCATACTGTATTCCAGTTTTCCCAGCAGTTTTTGTCAAATAGTGCATTCTTATCCCCAAAACTGGGGTCTTTGGGTTTATCGAACAATAGATTACTATATTCATTAACTGCTGGGTCTCCTGCACCTAATCTATTCCATTGATCCACTACTCTACACCTCTGCCAGTACCAAGCAGTTCTGATGACTGCTGCTGTATAATACAGATTAAGATCTGGCATAGCTAGTCCACCTTCCCTAGCGTTTCTTTTCATTAATTCCCTTGATATTCTAGACCATTTGTTTTTCCAAATAAATTTTGTTATTATTTTGTCTAACTCTAAAAAGTAGTTTTTTGGTAAACTGATTGGTATGGCACTAAATATATAGTTTAGCTTGGGTAAAATTGTCATTTTTATTATATTGGCTCGACCCAGCCATGAGCAATTGATATTTTTCCAACTATTTAGATCTGCTTTTATTTGTGTGAGAAGTGTTTCGTAGTTGTGATCATATAGATTCTGGGTTTGTTTTGGCAAGTAGATTCCCAAATATTTTATAATGTCTACAATGACTTTAAATGGGATTTCTCTTTCTATCTCTTGCTGTTGAGTTTCATTAGAGATGTACAGGAATGCTGAGGATTTATGTGGGTTTATTTTATATCCTGCAACTTTGCCAAATTTATTTATGGTCTCTAGTAGTTTTTTACTTGATTCTCTAGGATTCTCTAAGTATATCATCATATCATCTGCGAAGAGTGATAGCTTGGTCACTTCTTTACCTATTTTGATTCCTTTGATTTCTTTTTCCTCTCTAATTGCTACTGCTAGTGTTTCTAGTACCAGATTGAATAAGAGGGGTAATAGTGGACACCCTTGTTTCACTCCTGATCTTATTGGAAAGGCTTCTAGTTTATCCCCATTGCATATAATACTTGCTGACGGTTTTAAATAGATGTTATCAACTATTTTGAGGAAGGCTCCATTTATTCCTATACTTTCTAGTGTTTTTAATAGGAATGGGTGTTGTACTTTGTCAAAAGCCTTTTCTGCATCTATTGAGATGATCATGTGGTTTCTGCTAGTTTTATTGTTGATGTGCTCAATTATACTGATGGTTTTCCTAATATTAAACCATCCTTGCATTCCTGGAATGAATCCTACCTGATCAGAGTGTATTATTTTTGTGATAAGTTGTTGGAGTCTTTTGGCTAATATTTTATTTAGAATTTTTGCATCTAAATTCATGAGGGAAATTGGTCTATAATTTTCTTTCTCTGTTTTATCTCTTCCTGATTTAGGAATCAGTACCATGTTTGTGTCATAGAAAGAGTTTGGTAGGACTCCTTCTTCACTAATTTTCCCAAATAGTTTGTAGAGTATTGGAATCAATTGTTTTTTAAATGTTTGATAGAATTCACTAGTAAACCCATCTGGAACTCCAGAATTCTTAACATCAAATCTAGTGCTTTATCCACACAATGAAACCAATTCCATTACTTTCATTTCCTAGAAGAACCTGAGAACTCTTCTTCCACTCAGCAGCAACTTCTTTATGTTTGGGTTTCATTTAAAGCAAGATACCATCATGAATATGGCTCAGTTCTTCTAGAAGTGTCAATGTATTTGACCTGGACAAAGATTGTACATTAAAAGTGCCAAAGTTAAATTAATATTGACACTATGATTGAGAAGGAACACAAAGTGAATGGAAGGCAGAATAGCAATAATAAGCATAGAATAGCAAATGAATGACAGTGTTCAGGTATAAATGGGTAGAGAGTTCAGATGTAATTTAATTCAGAGTGCCTGGAAAATGTAAGGATTAAGTTGCTATTGGCAAGACTGAGTATCTACTATGTCCTAGATACCTCCCCATATAGCAATTCCATCAATCTGGGGTCACTAATGTCAGATATAATATATCTGGATGACATGGTTCTGAGCCTGTAGTAGTCTCCCCACAAGGAAAACACATGGGAATGGATGCAAGTGGATCAAGAACATGAAAGAAATCAAAATGTGAATGTGTGTGGGAACACAACATAAAAAACTGTAACTTTTCAATGATGAAAAGACAATACCAAATGGTAACACAAAGGAGGAAGCCCAGGACTCCCCCAAATAAAGGAGATATCTTTTCCTCCCACCACTCCTTTTAGTTCTTTAAAGTACTGCCAAAGAAGCCTGCTACCATAGGATCAGAGATCTTGACTTGAAAAAGAGTCTCCTCAGGGAAGTTGAGAGCCCCACAATTAGAGACAGTTTCTGGGGATGCAGCAGGTATTTTAAGTTAAAGTTTCCTCCTAAGGAAACAGTAAGTTTACCAAAATTAAAATAGTCATCCTTCTGCAAAGAAGCCAGCCTCAAATTTACAACTTCTTTTTCCCTTGATTCCCCAAGCAAGACAAAAACTATGATCAGAAGAAGCATCTTAATCAAACAATCTAACAACAAACACTGATTTATTAAGCACCTACTATGAACAAGGCACTGTGCTACCCTCTGAAGATACAACTATAAAGAACAAAACAATTCCTAGCTGCAGTGAGTTTACATTCTAACAGGGGAGATAAAGATGGGGGGAAAGTATATGTGTATGTACATATATATATGTATATATTATACATATATACACGTATGTATATATACACACACGTATGTATATATACACACACGTATGTATATATACACACATATGCGTAGCATAAACATGAAGTTAATAAATACAAATAAAAAGAAAGCAATTAAATATAAAATAGTTTGGCAGGGAGGACACTAGTGGTAGAGGAATCAGGAAATGCTTTAAGCAAAAGATAGTGCTTAAGCTGCATCTTAAAGGAAGAGGGGTTCTATAATGTGATGATAATGAGGGAGGGAATTCTAGGCATGTGCGATGGCTGTTAAAAAGGCACAGAGAAGAGGGATAGAGTATGTAAAACAGAGAATGACACTTTGGCTAGATCACAGTACAACATTATAAATAATTATTATAAATTATATATGATTTATAATTATATACAAATTATGTAAATAATAAAAAATAGTATCTAACTTAAAATGCTGTACCATCATGGAAAGCTTAATGCATTTAGCAATAAAAGTTTCAAAACTGTTGAGTATTGATTTTCTTTGATATGTTAACAGAACATTAAGTCCATCAACTTTTCAACAAATAAAACTATAAGCACAATTATATATATTAACAAATCACATTCACAATGACAGACTTCTAAAGAAAGATATACTAATAAAGTACTAAAAATCAAATTCAACTTATTTGTATCTTAAGTAACTGACATTTTATAGGCATTAAAGTTTTCAAGGTGATTTATATATTTTCTCCTCTGAGTCTCACAACTAAAAGGGATGCATGACAGGTATAATAATACTTTCTTTTGATTCCCATTGCAAATATAAGTATGTGTGTATTGTTTTTTGTCCTTAACTCTCGAAGAGTACCATGACATCAGGGAGCTGATGCCATGGCATGCAAGTGAATTGGATTACACACACACACACACACACACACACACACACACACACACACACACACACACTTACTGTAAAGCTGCATCAACGTGACATGGTAATGTGGTTGTTAATGCTAATATTAATAGCTTGTATATATAGTGTATATATATATACATATACACACTTTTTTGATTCTCATTGATTAGATATGAGTATAGATATGCATATTCTGCCTTTTGATTTCCAGTTTACAGATGCAAAGACTGAGGATTAGAGGAACTAAGTGAGCTTCAAGAGAACTCAAAGGTATTAAATGGCACAGCTAAGAGGACCTCAAGCCAGGATTTCTGTCTCCATATCCACTGAATGGTCTTTTCATCCTGTCACACTGACTCTCATTACACACACACACACACACACACACACACACACACACACACACACACACACACACACACACCATTCCTTCATGCCCTGCACAGGGAAGGCACTCAATAAGAAATATTTGCTGGCTATTCTTACTAAGTAATATTCACTATACAGAGGCAATCTCACAGTTACAGTAAAAGAGTTAAGTAAGGTAATATAGTCATCAGCATCACAGAATCACACAATTTCAGATTTGAAAGGATCTTTAGTAATCATCTTCACAGAACAAATCCCTTTAGTAAAAGGACTTGTTCTATAAAACTTGGACTCAGTCAAAAGGCTGCACCTGAGGTCCTAGAAGGCCACATGTGGCCTCGAGGCTGCAGGTTCCCATCCCTGACAACTAACCAAAGAACACCTCCTATAATAAACCTGACAAGTGATCACCCAGCTTCTGCTTGAAGACCTCAGTGAAGGATAACCCACTACCTCCAAAGGTAGCCCAATTTACAACTTTCAGACAGTGCTCTTAGTCCTCTGAGGCAAAACAGAAGTCTAATCCTGCTTTTATATAACAGTCCTTCACACCCTTAGACAGCTATACTGACCCATCTGCACTCTCTGCCCCAAGTCTTCTCTTCTCCATATTAAACATCTCCAGTTCCTTCAACTGATCCCTATATGGCATGAAACAATTCTGGATGCCATTCTCCTGATAGTCTCTGGCTTATCGATTTCCACAAGGTACTGACATAACTTAATCCACTCCAAGTTGACTTCAAGTCACTAATGATTACTCTAAGTCTAACCATTAAACCTTCATGAGGTCTCTATATAGAAAGGGCTTCCAAATCTTCCTGGCTGTGTTACTGCCTACTCCAAAGTTCTCTATCTTTTCCACAAGATTAGAATGATAATTTATCAAATGCTCTGCAAACATTCTCTAATCTATAAATGGTTAAAGGATATAAATAGGCAGTTTTCAAAGGAAGAAATCCAATCTATTAATAACCATATAAAAAATATTCCTAATCACAAGGTGGCACCACAAATAGAGTGGCCAGATCTGTAGTCAGGAAGACTCATCTTTCTGAGTTCAAATTCAGCCTCAGACACTTACTAGTTGTGTGACCCTAGGCAGTTCACTTAACCCTAGTCACCTCAGTTTCCTCCTCTGTAAAATGAGCCGAAGAAGGAAATGGCAAACCACCCCAGTACTTTTGCCAAGAAAACTTCTAATGTAGTCATGAAGAGTCAGACAGTACTAAAATGACTGAACAACAACAATAATTAGAGGAAGGAAAATTAAAGGAAATGTAAGGTTCCATCTGCCACTCATCAGACTGACAAAACTGACAAAGAAAATAACAAATGCTAAAAGATGGGAGAACAGATACATTGATGTACTATTGGTAGAGCTGTGAACTTGTCCAACCATTCTGGAAAATAATTTAGAACTAGGTTCAAAAAGAAAAGGTGGAAGGGAACAATCATTTATTAAGTGACTACTGATGTACCAAGCACTGTGATAAGTGCTTAGCAAATAACATTTCATCTGAGCCTCACAAGAACCCTGGGAGAGAGGTGCTGTTATGATCTCCATCCTACCACTGAAAAAATTAAGGCAGAAAAAGACTGCATGACTTGCCCAGGGTTACATGGATAATAAATGTCTCAGGCAGGATTTGAACTTGGTCTTCCTGATTCTAAGTTCAGAGCTCTCCCTGTTACTATTTGGGTGCCTCTTTAAAAAAAAAAAACGATTAAACTATGTATACTTTGACCCTGCAAAACAATACTGCAATATTCCAAAAAATAAAATAAAAAGGAAAATTATCCATACATAAGTATTTATAGCAGTTTTACTTATGGTAAACAGAATACCAAGGAGATAGCCATCAACTGGGTAATGGCTGAAAAAGTTATGATATACAAATATGATCAAATACTATTGTATACAAGAAATAACGGAAGTAAAGGTATCAGAAACATGGGAAGACTTGTATAAGTGAGACTGGGATAAGCAGAACCAAGATAATAATTTATACAATGATAATAACATTATTTTAAAAATCTGTGAGGCTTAGAAACTCTGATAACATAATGATCAATCATAACTCCAGAGGATACAAGATACCCACACCTCCTAATAGAGAGTACTTAGAGTACAGAATAAGACATTATTTTAATGGCCAATGTGGACATTTGTTTTACTTGACTCTGTGTGTGTGTGTGTTTGTGTAGGGTGTTGTGTTCTTCTGTTTTCAATTGGGGAGTAGAAGGGAAGGTGGGAGGAAGAGAATGCAGATCTGAAAATAAAATAAGATTTAATTTTTAAAATCTAGGCAAACTCTTATTTCCACAATCTTCTTTAAAGAAAAAAAAAAGGAACTAAGTTTTTCTGGAATAGTCTGCTCTTAATGAAGCCATACTGCCTCTGAAGTCAGTAAATCTTCCACTTTTCTTACAGGGATGTCAGTGGCCTTTAATTAAGAAATATGGATTTGGGGGCGGCTAGGTGGCGCAGTGAATAGAGCGCCGGCCCTGGAATCAGAAGGACCTGAGTTCGGAGCCGGCCTCCGACACCTAATCCGCACAAACAAAAACCTAGCCGTGTAACCTTGGGCAAGTTACTTAACCCCAATTGCCCTAAAGGGGCGGCTAGGTGGCGCAGTGAGTAAGAGCGCCGGCCTCGGAGTTTGGATGACCCGAGATCAGATCCGGCCTCTGAAAATGAGCACCCACGCATAAATAATGACTAGCCGTGTAACCTTGAGCAAGTTACTTAACCCCAATTGCTTTAAAAAAAAAAAAAAAAAAGAAATATGGATTTGTAAATGCCAAAGCCAGATGAGTGCTAGTTCCTGAGTAACCATATAATCTTTAGATAAGTAACATTCAACAATCTCTCCGTATTTGAGTTTCTCCATCTGCAAGATGAGAATTCTACTGACTGTAACCCCAGGTAATAGAAAAGTGATAGCAGTAAAACTCAGAACACGCATTCTTAGGAATATGCTCTTAAACAATGCTTTCAACAAGGATGGGAGTGGTAACTTTTGTGAGCTTATAATAATGTGTTGCCAAACCTGATTAAAGTAAACTAGAAAATAATTAGGGTGGCAGCAACTGGACAGTTACATTATAATTTCTTCAGTCCAACAACATGTAAGGAACATTGACAGGACATCAGAAGTCTGAGTGAAGCCTTGATCTCTTTACCTGGGTGCCATACATAACACACAAAATATAACACTAGGCACCATTCTCTAAAGATGGAAAACCTACCTTGTGGAAAAGAAGAGAAATTGGTATAATCCAGAAAATGAACATTAAACTTAATCTGGAACAAAGCTTTATCATCATTTAATCCCCAGTTCCCCTGAATGCTGTGCGTGTGGACTGTGAAGCAATATGAGTCATAACCCTAGACCACAACAAATCTCCACACACCATAACAATGACAAATGGTAAGGTGTTTCAATTTTCTATCCCTAGAGCCTAGCAGAATACCTTATACAAAACAGATATTTAATCAGTGCTTTCTAACACTTGGTTCCCATAAATATTAAGACAGAAATTCTGGTGGCATGAACTATCATTAAAATAGGCAGTTTTCCCACACTATAAGGTCTAGCGACTAGACTGTGCCCTCTTCCATATCTGCATCCTGTAGCTTCCTAATCTTCACACTATGCTAACACTGAGGGCCAAAACAGACTAACACATACCCTCACCCCAACTGACATTGGTTCAAGATGCCAAGTGGAATTCCAGGGAGATGTGTTTTAGCTATAAAAAGAAGATATGGATTTAACAGATCCAGAAGTAATAGACTATAATCAAGTGGCCTCAGGAAGAGCAAGCCCATTTTTTGGCAGCTTTGCCTAATACCAGCTTTTTCTAGAGATCTAGGGCTTCTTCTCAACACTAATTCTTTTTCTTAACTCACATCCACCAAGAGAAAACCTCACAAACATTACAAAAAAAGATTGAGTCAAATGTGGTAGACCTCTTAGGTCCTCTCATCTTGACCTCAACATATTATCTCTATATCTTTTTCTCCCTTCTTCTCATCTCTCCTGCTTCACTCAACATATCTAAGGACCCCAGAAGTGGAGCTATGTTGAAAAATGGACAAATAAAAGAACTGTGCAAATAAGAGAGTTTTAGGGCCAGTTGAGGCTGGTGCCAAGGGAAGCCTTAACACCATCCATGTCTCACTCCATGTGTGGGTATACCTTAAGGCTCTATTCTGAACCTTCTTTCCTGCTCTTTCTACACTAACTCTGACCTCATCAGCTCCCAGGGGTAAAACTCTAAATTGACAACTATGTAACATCTAATCCTGGTCTCTTCTCCCCACTACAATACTACAACACCAACTGCCTACTCAACATTTTCGCCAGAATGTCATACACATCTCATACTTAAAGCACCCAAAGCTCGGTATCTTTCCCCCTAAACTTTCCCTCTTCCTACAATCCATTTCTGCTGAAAGTCTGACAATCCTTCCAAACACCTAGGTTCACAACCTCAAAACCATCCACCACTCCTCTCTCTCCCTCTACCTCTAATATCTGATCAGCTGCCAAATCTTGTAGATTCCATCTCCACATTTCTTACAAATGTCCCTTTTCTCTCCACTCACAAGGCCCCATCCTAGCTCAGGTTGTTATCACTCCTCACCTGGATTGATGAAACACCCTCTTGCCTTGAGAGGCAAGCTGGGAAGCACAATAGACAGAGCTCTAGGCCTGTAGTCAGAAACAATACTTACTAGCTGTGCAACTCTGGGCAAGTCACTGAACCTTTGTTTGCCTCAGTTTTCTCAAATGTAAAATGGAGATCATAACAGTACCTCTCTCCCAGGGTTGGGGTTTGTTTTTTTTGTTGTTCTTTGTTTTGTTTTTTGCTTTTTGGAGGGTGAAAGGCAGAGCAATTTGGGGTTAAGTGACTTACCCGAGGTCACACAGCTAGTAAGTGTATCAAGTGTCTCAGGCAGGATTTGAACTCAGGTCCTTCTGACTCCAGGGCCAGTGCTCTATTCACTGGGCCACCTAACCGCCCCATCCCAGGGTCGTTTTAAAGATGAAATGAGAGGAAATTTGTACAGCACAATTCCAGGCACATAGCAGGATAATAGACACTCAATAAATGCTTATTTCCTTCCTTCCTTTCTTCCCAATACATCTTCCTACAATTAATCTCTCCCTCTCCAAAGCACCCTCCACATGGTTGCCACATTAATATTTCTAAAGCATACATGTGACCATGTCACTCACCTGTTCAAGAAGCTCCTTGAGCTCCAAGAGCCTTTTCTTAACTATAAATTAAGATAAAAATTCCCTTGTTTGGCATTTAAAGTTCTTCGCAATCTGACTCTAATCAACGTTTCCAGGCTATAATACACACACATTATTCCACTTACCAAAGTGACCTTCACTGTATTTCTTACAGAATATATTCTAATTCGGCTTTCTCTGCCTTTGCATGTGCCTGTCCCCTTTTCCTGAAATGCTCTCCTTCCTCACCTCCAGCTTTCACTATCATCCCCAGCTTCCTTCAAAGCTCAGTGCAAATACCACCTCCTACAGAAAGCTTAGAAATATTCCATTCCCTTTATTGTAGTGCCTCTAGCCCCCAAAGGATTACTTTGTATATATTTTATATTTAATCTTCTATATACCTATAGGACACACACACAAGACACACACACACACTACATTTTCCCCAATAGAATGTAAGCCACTTTAGAGAAGGGATTGTTTCATTTTGTCATCAAATCTCCAATACCTAGCCCAATACCTGGTATATAATAGGCTCTTAAAGCACTTATTAGGGCTTTTTGGATGGAAGGGGAAAGTTTGATAACTACCTTATTAATCTAGCCTGAAATCAGATACTGTTCACCTAACTCATACAGTTAACTTCCTTTCTGATACTTGGTAGCCATCATATCTACAAGAGAAAAGATTCTGGGCTTTAAGATAACATAAACATATTAAGTATTGAATTTGAAATCATGAGGTTTTGCATTCCAATCCCAGCTCTGCTACTTAGGACCTGAGTAATCTTGGAAAAAATTCTCACCCTTTATGTAGACCTCAGTTGTTGCTATCGTTGTTTTTAGTAAAATGAATCCCCTTCCATCTCTTAATCCTCAGATCCTATGAAATTCTTGGGTTTTTAAATGGGAATTCAAGCCAATGTAAGTGGGACAATAAACTGGCCCTTCCTGCTACCTATCCCAACAGTTTACTGGTGAATAAATGAATAAGTAAAAGCACACAATTAATTACCTAATTCATTTTATTCACATTTGTGATAAAAAAAAAACTTAGGAAAGGAAAAGGAAATTTTTATTCTGAATAATATAAAAGAAAATGGAAAAGTTTCTTTCCATACTACAGTCTCTATCCAATCCATCAAGCAAACTGTCTCCTCCAACCATGTCCTTTATTATTCTCTTTGTCCTATTTTTATCTCCTGTCAAGCCTTAAGAGATTAAAAAAAAAAAAGAAGAAATAACCTGACTACCATATCCTTCATTTGCAATTATGAGTTAACTTCAAAATCTGCCACATCCATTTAAGTATTAGTATAGTAATATGCAAAAAACCCATCTAAGAAAACAAACACAGTGCTGCAGATAAGGGCTCTTTCAGAAATAATGTAAGTCTTGTCTTTTCCATTCTGTCATAACCCTTTTTTTCTAAGGATGGGCCTTTTGCCCAGAAATTTACTAAGATTGTAATTTCCTGGCAAAATGCCTTCACAGAAAGGAAACTGAGATTTTTCTCATCTTTCCTCATACTTAAAAGGCTTTCATTATTTTTTTCCCCAATTTCTCTTCCTTTGGACCAAATGGAATATGAGATGGCTCCTATGTTTCCTTTTTTTCTTTTTTGACTATTGTTTACAAAGAAAATGGACGCTGTAACCTATACTTAAATCCCAGATATTCACAGCACTCACTTTGTGAATACAGAACTTTTTAGAAAACCATTATATTTCATCTAAAACACATGAGTACCTTTAAAATAAACCTAATCTATCACTCTATAGCTATCTGGAGTAAGTACTACAAAGAAATTTTTTGTTTTTTTATTTTATAAAACAGAATTATGTTAGAGCAGAAAACTTGATCTCTTAAATCAGTTGTTTTTATGTATGTAAGACAAGACAGGCAGGAGGTAAACTTGAGAGAAAAAATGCCCTGAAATCTGATAGTTCAACATTTTGTCACTAGTAGTGTGTTACCTATCCCAGATTCTTTCCTTTCTTAAATCTTTCTAGTTTAAGGAAACCAAAAACTAGGCCAGCTAAGAAATTTACAGAGAGGCAAGAAGAGAATGGCAGGACACTTGCCCGTCAGAGTATACCCAGAAAAAGTTCCTAAGAGACTGGAAACAAAAGCCATTCCAGGGAATACTTAACTGGTTTCTATTACCTAAAGCATATTCGTTCATGTTCAAACTCTGGCCCAAACCTGCCAAGGTAGTATGAGAGAAGAGCAGAGGAAAAAAGGTTAATACAAGAAGTTCAAAATTTTGAGGGAGTTATCTTTCTTTGTGTTGTGTTCTCCATAAAGAAGTCATACGACCCCAAGGACTTCATTGATTTCTCCATTTATAAAGACTGAAAATAATAAGGCAACAGTCTACATAAATCTATAGGCAATTTCTAAAACCATTGCCCTGCAGATGTGTAGACTAACTTATCTTGCTCTCACCTTGCTCTGCCAACCACCCCCCCTACCAACCTGCAGCCATATATGATAGAAAATAAGCCAGAAAATAGTTTCAGCTTCTGCACACCCATGAGCCATCTTCAGTAGGCAAAAATCCGTCTTACATTTAGGTACTATAAACCACCATCCCTTGGCCTCCCTCAAGATTGGGAGAGTATACAAAGATCACTATATGAAAGCCTCTATACCAGAGGCCCAACAGACAAATTTATAAAACTTATTTGGAAAACACAAATAAAACATTTTGTAAAACGCATAGCTTTGTAAACCAGTAATTACCCTTCATTCCCCTTTGCATTAAGAAAACAGGCAGAGAACAATGACCATTCTTCTTTCTGCACCTTACCCCTCCCCCAAGATGAGGAGCAAGATAGCTACAAAATAGCACTGAACCTAAGCTTCACAAGTAGAGTTTTGCACCCACAAAGTATGTCATCCCTGACAAATGAAAAGGGAGAAGGAGCAAAACACTTTCTAACAATGTTTGCCATTTTAAATTACTTTGTGGGTGTCAATTTAACAATACAAATTATTTGGTGGACATCAAAACCCCAACCCCACTGCCTAAATTCCTGATTGCTCTTTGTCGATTCATTTCTTTTCAGATGATGACTTCCAAAGAATCCAAATGCAGAAATTTCATAATAAAAAGATCGTCTCAAAGAACATTAGTTTAGGAACATGGATTTAGAGCTAAAAGGGACCTTAAAAGTCATCTAGTCCAGGGATTCTTAACCATTTTTTGTGCCATAAAACCCTTTGGCACTCTGATGAAGCCTATGAACCCATCCCTTCTCAGAACAATGTTTTTAAATTTATAAAATAAAATACATGGGATAATAAAGGAAAACAATTATACTGAAATATAATTATCAAAATATTTTTAAAAGAAAGTGCATGGACCCCATGTCAAGAACCCCTTATCTAGTCCACCCCCTCATTTTGTAAATAAGAAAATTGAGGCCCAGCAAAAGTAAGTGGTTTACCCAACGTAGTCCTGGTGATAAATGGCAGAGCCAGGATTAGAACCCAAGTGCTCAGACTTTAGAAACAGTTATCTTCCCACTACACCATACCACATTTATGCCCAGGTACTGGTCCATTAAGTTTAAATTTTCTCAAGCACAATAATGATATGGATAAATTACCAAAAATATATATGAATGAATGCCAATCAATCAATAAACATTTATTAAGCACCTGCTATGTCCCAGGTACTGCTCTAAGTACTAAGGATACAAAAAGAAGTCAGACAGTTCCTCCCTCAAGGAGCTTACAATCTAAAAGGGAAGACAATATGCAAACAAATATATACAAAACCACATACAGATTAAGTAGGAAGTAATTTAGAGAGACCTTTACCAAGTGCCAAGCACAATGTTAATCTCTTGATATGAAAAGAGGAATTGCCTACCTTCAACAAATTTGAATTCTAATAGAGGAAAACTAGACTTAAAGGGGAGAAGAGACCAGGGAAAGAAAAAGACCAGGGGCTTTGTTCTGGGAAAATGAAAAGGGGGAAGGGGTTAAGTGGTTTAGGAGAAAGTTGCCATGCAGACGGTTCAATGGCCTGAGTGGATAGCTAGATTCAATGTGAAGCTGAAGCATGATCATGGTGGAATCCTAGGGTAATCCCTCAGAAGGTGAGTGGATTGACTTCTACAGGGACTTGGGGACATGAAATCAGGAAGACCAAGATATGAGGGTCCAGGCCTAAGATCCAGTGTTCAGGATGCTGGTCCAAGTGGACAGGAAGAAGTCAGCAGTGACACTGAAAATGACAAAATGACGTGGTAGATGTGAAGCTAAAATACCAACCCCACCATCCCCAGAGGCACCCCCCTCAAAAAAAAAAAAAAAGAGTACATATTAGAGTAAGGAATGGAAAATTGTATCCTGAATATAGCAATAACCCTAGCCTACGATTCACAAATCCACAAAAATGGTAGACTATTAATTTCCCAAATTTTAATAATAAATGTGTTTTGAACTGAATAGGAACATGCTTAAGGAGAATAAGTTGTTTCTAGGTAACTGCAAACATTTCAATAGCAAAAAACATCTAGATGATTAATTCAGTCTTTCACCTTTCATTCACATATCTGGTATCATGTAGACTCAGAGTTTACTTGAAGCCTTCCCTCTTTGATGTATGTACCCTAATTAATGAAACCATTATTGTTAAGTACTCTCTGTAACTTTCATTCCTGAAAAGTGGTCTGACAAGATAAACTGCTCTTTCCCTTGATACAACTTGGAAAGGTTGAACATAACACATACTTGAATATAAATAGTATGGATACAGTTAGCCTTTTATTTGTATTACTATTATTATAGGCACACATAACACACAAAAACAATTGCAGTCTTCGTGGCATCATACTGGCTCCAAGAGGAATTAATCATCTGTACTAGTGCACTTAAGATTCAACATTCTTCTTCCCAAAGATGTGATTTCATTGATTCTACCTTCAGTTCCTCAATAAAAGATGAAATACACAATGGATAGTTCAAGATAAAAAGAGGAAAGCGTGGATCTTAAGAAAGGAGAAAAATTAAGAAGGGATTTCCTATCAAGCCAGTATCAATTTTCATCTTCAATGACTAAAGGGTGGCGCAGACCAGGCAGGGAGGCAGCAAAAGATGAAGCTAATCCCAGGTCAGACTTCCTGGAAGACAAATGGCAAAATTTGCCCAGGGACCTACAGAATAATCTTCACTTATTACATTTTGATGTATAAACTCTGCCCTATCAATGAAGAAATTTGTTCTGCCCCCTTCTAGGAGACAATCCAGGCTTACAATGAATACTAGGTTAACAGTAGTAATGCTAGCTCTTTCAGCATTCCCATAATTACTTTTATGTACCAAACCTGATTGCAAAATACAAGTATTTACGGTGATATTTGGAGTAGAGGAGACAGGGGGCACAAGAAAAAACATAGTGAGGTTAATAAGGGTTTAAGTGATTTGCTTAAATTCAATATAAGGGCTGAAAAGGAACCAGAAAACAGAAAGGTCAGGTTTCCTGATTTGAGCTCAATAGTCTATGCACAAGAAAATATAAAATCTGGTGACCTAAAGTGAAAGTACCATGACCTAAAAATTTCAGACCAAACAACTGATAAACTAGGAAATACAAGTCTTCATAACTCTAGCCAGCTTTTTTCTTTGTTTATTTCTCCACTGGCTCCAATTTATAAATTATTGATTTAAAACTTAATAATTTAACCTTTGCCAATAGTTCATAAAAGTATCTCAAATGAGTAATGGGAAAATTATTTAACAGATACTTATAACATTCAGCCATGTCAGGCCCTTAAATTTATCCCTTAGCAGTCTCGAACACTTCTTGAAAAGCAGATGAATGAGTTCCTTTATGGAACTGAATGCCAAGCCCAATGGTCTTTTTTCAGTCTGCACTCTCCTGGATGTCTCTGTAATCTCTGACACTGCTGACCAGCACCTCTTCAACTTGATATTCTCTTCTTTCTGGGTTTTCAGGGCATCACTCTCTCTCCTAGTTCTCCTCCTTCCTATCTGACCACTTCTCAGGCACCACTGCAGTATCCTCATGCAGATCATCCCCTCTAACTATAGATGTCCCTCAAGGTTCTGTTCTAGGCACTTTCTATCTCTACATTATTTCACTTGGTGATCTCTATCAGGTCCCAAGAATTTAATTATCATCTCTATATATCATGTCTGTCCTATCCAACCTCTCTACTGCTCTTCAATCTCACATCTCCACTTGCTTCTCTACATTTCACATCTAAAACTGGATGTTCAGTAGATACTTTAAATGCAACATATCCAAAACTGAACTCATCATCTTTTCCACTTAACCCTCACCTCCTCCTAACTCCATTAATGTTGTTGAAGGCAACAACAGCCTCCCAGTTCCTAGCCTCGAAACCAAGGAGTTATCATGGACTCCTCACTATACCTCACATCTCTCCCCACATTTAGTCTGCTTTGAAGGCCTGTTGGTTTCACTTTTACAATTATCTCTAATATATACTCCCTTCTCTCCTCTAATACTGACCCCTCTCTGGTGCAGGCTTTCATCACATCATGCCTGATATTGCAATACCCTGGCCAGTTTGCCTCTTATATGAATATCACAGAAGTGAACTTGAGTTTTCAAAGGCTATATTAGCTCTGGCAGGTCTTACTGAGCTGCAAAAGATTGATGTGATGTACAGGTAGATTTGCTGTACAAGAACCAACCCTGCTAAATTCAATGGGGCTCACTGCCAGCTGGCAATACAGTGATAAATTTTTCATTCACAAAGACCTGTAGGGAAAAAATTCTCAAAGACCACTAAGTGACAGTGTTTGTGGTCTACAATAGTAGGTTCCACATCTCAGAATGCTAGAGCTGAAAGTGAACTCAAACAAATTATCTACTCCAACTACTTCATTTCGCAAACTGAAGAACACAAGGCAAAAAGTAATTTCAAGAACTTACACAGTTACGTCAAAGCAGAGCCAGAAATGGAATTCATGCTGATAAAAAGTAGTTTTGGGGGAAAATAACCTAGCATCTGTGAGGAAGCTGAATCAGAGGACTCAGCTCAGGTTCTACTTCCTCTGTGAAGCCTTTCCTGATATCTCTTGCCAGCACTCAGTCTCCCTACTCACTTTACTTCACTTTATTTTTTAATATATTGTAAGCCCCCAATAAAATCTAAGTTCCTTAAAGATAGGAACTGTTTCACCTTTGTCTTTGTATGCTCAGTGCCTAACAAACTGTCTTACAAGTAGTAGAAACTTAATGAATATTCTTTTAATTTTTCTCCATTAGAGGAAGTGAACAGAATCACAGAATGTTAGAATGAGAAAGACCTTTAGAGAACATCTAATCTAACCCCTTCAATTTTACAGAGTAGGAAACTGGTCAAAAGAATGGAAGTGATTTGCCAAACTGAGGCCACATTGCTGACAAGAGCTATAACCAGGGCTGGAACCTCTTTTCCAACTCTAAGTTAGGTACATTTGACAAGGAAGCTATTGAAGTAATATTGATATGGATAACTGGGACTGGACTAGGATTACCTGGATGTAAAGAAATAAACCAATTTAAATTCATTGCAAAAAAAAAACATCACCACCTTCACTTAGTAGATCTTTAAAGAACTGACAGGACTTGGTGATGATTTGGCCATGGAGAATGAAAGAATCAAAGTACACATATACAGGAAATACCAGACTAAGAGAATGGAATTAGAGCTGTAGATTTGGAAATCATTAGCAAATCACTGACTGTGTATGAGGGGATGAGTGCAAAGGAATGCCCCAAGAGGGATAAAACAGAAAGCCCAGGAAAATTAGAAATCTGGAAGGAGAAATCAAAGAAACTGGAAAAGCAATATTAAGGTATAAGAACAAGAAAACTACAATGTCACAAAGTAAAATAAGTAAATAAATCCAAAAGAGACAAGAATTTCAAAGAGGTGGACAACAGATTCGTTAAATTCATAGAAGCTTATCCTCAAAATGTTGGACATCACATGATGAAGATTTTGACTGAGAGAGGACAAGCTCTGTATCGGTGGAACAGACTAAAGTATCCTCCTGACTTCATAGCCAGTCATCACTTAAACCCAGGACCAATACTTTTTTCCATAGTACTTTTCATTCTTTCGGATTCTGGTTGCCTTCCTACCACTCACCTTCAAAGCACTAATAAAGGTTACTTTGTTCTTCCAAAATCAATTTCAAATTAACTACATTCTTGATCTAGTCATTTCTCTGTCTTTTATCATCCCTCAGTCTTCATTCTAAACATTTGTTTCTTCCTATTCTGATTTATGTGGAAGAATGTACATTTGTTCCTTTATCAGTTACAGCCTACCCCTATACACCTGTCATCATGGAATCCAAGATCTGGAAAGGGACCTAAAAGACCAGTCATATAGCCCAAACCCATAGATGATCGAGAATTTCCTCCACCACATGCAGTCAGAATTGACAAAAACAGAAATTTTAAATTAAAGGTCTAAAGATTTGAGTTCTAGTCCCACCTCTACCACTAATTAGATGCATAATCCTGGGTAAATTATAGCTTCTCAGCCTCAGTTTCCTCATTTGTCAAATAAAATGAGATAAAGAATGTGAATTTTTAAAGTATACCAAGATGAGGAAAATGTGCAATATTTATTATCATTATTTTTCCCCTCAAGAAGTCCTTCCAGACCAATTTGTCTCTTAAATAAAAACAAAGCCTGCTAGACAAGCAAAGACCACTATAAAAAGTGCAAACTATCATAAAAGTTACCACCATGATACCCTTTCCATTCCCCCATTTCCCCAGTATAAAGTTTTCTCCCAGGGCTTTTTCTGTAATTTAGCTTAATCCACTGGACAGGGGATTCATTTTTCTTCCTACCTTTATTAACATCTATGTACTTATGATAACATATTTTAATCTTATCTTCGGTGACAGTCTTTATTTCACAAGGGGAAAACAGAAATTGAAATGCTCTCCTATTCAGTTTTTCAGGATGAGTTCATCAGATTATTTCAGCAGTGCTACCTTATTCTTTATTCTAAATGGGAAAAAAATGTAACTTAAGCTTTCTTCAGTTAACATTAAATTTGGTTCCACACTACATACAGTAAGCTTGCACTCTTCAAAATGCTAGAAGGAAATCTATCTAATGGGTTCTGTTTCAAGTGAACTGATATTAAGTCCCTTTTGGGGACCACTTTTTTTTTTACCTGAACAGATGGTTTCCAGGCCTCAAGGCTCATATGTCTAATGTATACAAGTCATAACAGCTCCTAAAACATCAACCTTCTTTAATTAGTCTATGCTCTTGAATAAAACACCTTTTATCTCAAAGATCTCTAAGTATATAAAAACATGAACTCTTTGATCTCCAAAATGCTTCTTTTGGTTAAGGAGATTAGAATCTTTATTTATTTTATACTTTTTTACCAAAATTAAGATCTTGGTTAAAGTTTTATCTACCACAAACTAGCAAGTTTCTACATTCTCTTTTGAAACAGATGCTTCTGACCAGTGAATCTACTTTAATCACATACCAATTCAAAACCACTTACAATACACATTGCTATATTTGCAATACAAATACCACAGTATATTCCAAGAGCTGAGAATAAATAAAAGGCAGTAAGGCTACTGGCTTGACATGCTCAGAGAAAAACCCAAAACCTAGAAAGAGAGAGAGATTTAAAAAAAAAAAAAAAAACCTCGATTCTAATTTTGGACTCTTTCTGTCTAGGAGCCAGAAGTACCCATGAGTTCATCAAGAACACCTGTCAGTGAAGCATTTCCACAGGAGAGTTTTCAGAGGTCTGGCTCTATTAATATTTAATTCCTTAAACTGGGCAAGAACAAGCCAGTTTAAGCCTCATCTTCCTAACGAAGGGGTGAAGCTGCCAAAGACTTTTCAAATAGCCAGTGCCATCAACCCTACATAACTTTTTGCTGCTGCTACTGCTGCAGCCGCCCAGACCTTAGACTGGGAGTTGTGTGTGCACCCATCCCATGCTTCAGAAAGGGGGGAGGGGAGATGCTGCTTATAGGGAAGAGGATAGGCTTCCCGACGGGAAACTGAGTCACGCTTTTTCTCACACACTCACACACACACACACACACACACACTCCAGGTCCCCAGCGGGCCCCGGCACCCCCGCCCCCATACACACAGACACACACCCCGGAATTGACACAGCTCAGGCCGGGCTCGACCGGCTGGGCCTAGCAGCCCCCGGCCCTCCCCAGCGCCGGCCCCAGCCCGCGCCTCCTCGCCCGGGCTCGGCGGCGGCGGCGGCGGGTGCGCGCGCGGCTCCTCACCTCTTGGGCGCCGGCGGCTGCTCCATGGCCTGGGGCGCGGGAGAGGGAGGGGGGAGGCCGGGCCACCGACCGTCCCGGGATACGGGGAACCTCTGCAGGGAAACTCCGAGAAACTCGGACCAACTTTGCCGTCACTCCGCGACGGATCCTCCGCCTCCTCCTGCCCCGCAGGCGGCTCTCGCGTCCTGCCCCGCCCTCCGCCCCGCCTCCGGGGCCGCCCCCTCCCCAGGCCCGGGACGCTGCAGAGCGCCGCCGCCGCCACCCAGCCTAGCCCAGCACGCCTGGCCGGGGGAGCAGATCTCCAGCGGTGGTGGGAGGACTGGGAGAGACCGAGCTTCCTAGTCCGGAGCAGCCCGAGGCCTCACGGGAAGCGCCCCGAGACCGCCTCGATCCGCCTGGAAACCCGGCGAGAGCAGCACGTGCCGGGCCGCGCGCTCCCCTCCCCCCTCCGCGCGCTCCCGGCCTCACGCGAGCTCCCCACCCCCACGGGCTTCCCCCAGGCCTGCGGGAGGGCTAGGAAACCAGAAGAGCCGAGTTCAAATACTGCCGGAGACGTTGAAGAGCTGTGTGATGACCCTGAGCAAGTCCCTTAAAAAGAAACGTCGGGGCCTCAGTTTTCCCATCCAGAAAATGGGGGTATTACAGCACCTTCGGTGTGACCCTTTTCAGTCACTTTTCAGGAACTCAACCTCAGTTACAGCACGTTTCTGTAAGGGTTGTGAAGATCAAATAAGATAAGAGACGTGAAGTCAGTCTGCTAGCATTTATGAAGTGTCTGCAATATGCCACACTGTGCTGAGCGCTGCTTATCATAAGGGGCTTCATCAGAGAGGACCTTTTGTGGGCAGGGAGATGGAGAGATTTGGAGTCCGCTTGCTCTCTGTGTGACTTTGGCCAATTAGTGGTCAAGTGTTTATTAATCGCCTTCTGTGAGCCAGGTGCCAGGATCTGGGTTCTACAGGTACAGTATAGAGAATGAAGCCATCCCTCCTCTCAACTCCCATTTTAATGGGAGCCCTTAGCCGCCCAGGGCTGCAGTCTCCTCATCTATAAAAATGAGAGGAGTCCGGCCAGATGGCCTCAGAAAGCCTTCCTAGTTCTCAGTCTAGGATACGGGGAAAAGTCTTGATGCAGGCGTCACACAAGGACGTTTTGGAACACCCTGTATTCTCCAGCCAGTGGATCTGTGAATGCAAGCCTGGTCTTCCTACTGTCATTGAGGTGCTTTCACATTATTAATTTTGAGTTCCATTTTCATGGGCTGGCGTTACATTTGGTATAGCCCTTTTCATGAATTTAAGGAGTAACTGGAAATTCTTGAATTTTCCAATAGGGTGGTGTAGGAGTAAGAACACCTGACTGGCCTTCAAATGGTGGCCATTTGCTACCTTCCTGATCTTGGGCAAATTATTTAAACTCTCAAGGCTTTTGTTAGCCTATATGTAAAATGAGTGGGCTTACACTAGTCATCTCCTAGGGTCTCTTCCAGCCCTGGGTCCTGTGGCTCTATGACAACAATCAAGAAGGCATCAACTCTTTTACTTTTTAGAGAATCTTTAATTTAGTGTTGGGAGAGAATGTCTGTGCCTAGCACTAAAATAAGGAACCTCAAACGTGTGGGTGCTACATCAGTCATTTGGCCTTTTATATCCCTTGTATAGGCTCCGAGATTCTATGTATACAATGTTTAATATCAAGCACTCAACATATAGCTGTTATTTATGTTACCAGGTTACAGTTACCTTGGGAAATGTAACCAAGTTTCCTGATTTGTATTACAATTGGAAAACGCACCTATGATTTCATTGGTATAGGGAACTTAGAAGCAGTTCTGCACACCTTCTCTGTGGTTTCTAGTATTAGCATCCTAGAGCATAGGAGCATCCATGACTTGCCCATAGTGGAAAGCTGTGTTGACAAACTCAGGTCCTCCTTGGCTTTTTTCCTACTTTTTTCCTACAATGCCTCTCATGGAACTAAGTTTCCTGGTTCATGTTGGGTATGAAGTAAATATATTTATATAGGTTTGGGATAGGGTTGAATATGAAAGAATCATGAGTTAAATTGGTTAAGCCAAAAGAAAATTAGCCCAAGTCCATTTGCAGTAGATTTCTTATGCTTCATTTCCAATTTTGCTCCTCTGTGTTAATTAGGAACTCGTTTAATAAGCATCAACAATACATAATTTATTTTCTCATTGTGACTTTCTCTTTAAGCTTTTTAAACTTTTTAAACTTTCCCCTTGTGCAACCTATGATTATTTTTCTTATGTTATAACCTGTGTTGTTTGCACAACTAGGTGGGAGGGAGGGGGACAGTAGATAAAAACACTGGACCTGGGGTCAGGAA
The DNA here is from genome assembly GCA_011680675.1 of Gymnobelideus leadbeateri. Taxonomy (NCBI): domain Eukaryota; kingdom Metazoa; phylum Chordata; class Mammalia; order Diprotodontia; family Petauridae; genus Gymnobelideus; species Gymnobelideus leadbeateri. Next base: position 91,393 of record WOXC01007600.1, read on the forward strand.
GACCCAAGTTGAAATGCAGCCCCAGGTACTTAACAACCCTAGGGAAGTCACTTAATCTCTGTCTGCTTCAGTTCTCTCATTCATAAAATGGGAATAATAACACAGGATTGTTTCATTGTAAGGATCAAACTTGTGAAATATTTGGCAAACTTTAAGGCCCTGTATAAATGTTATTTATTTTAAGTTACATGATGAGGCTAGAGAACATGAAATTTGAAAATTAAACTTGGGTTGTATATGAACAGCCCAATTTATAGAAAACGTCTTGTTTCCTAATCTGACATTTCAGAAATGGCACAAAAGTCATGGAATATTCTAGAGAATTTCTAGATCTAAATAAGAGCTCTAGGCATTGAACAGAATAAAAGATTTCTAGAGCCAGCAGCATCTTGTCCAATCCACTTAGGTTTTTAAGTATTAGAACAAATCCAAAACCATTTTCTTCTTGATTTAGAATATTTCCATATGACTATTCAGAACAGCTGTCTGCCTCACCATAATCCTTCACATGAATGGTGTGTGGGGCTTCCCTTCATATTTCCCCCTTAGACCATTTATCTTTGAACTCCTTTCTTTGAAAATCTACTGATTCAAGGAATAAGTAGTAATTTCCAGGGGAACAGCACTAGCAACTGGGGAATCAGGAGGTTTCCTCTAGGAATCCTCTGTAAGGAACAGCTGTAAGACAAGCTTAGCTTCAAAGGAAGCTAAGAATTCTAAGAAGTGGAGGAAAAGAAGAGTGTATTCTAGAAATAGGGGATAGCCAAGGCGCAAAAGTGGGGGGCAGAGTCTTGTGTAATGAGAAACCACAAGAATTCATTTGGCTAGAATGTAGATTGTAGAGTATGTACAGAAGGAAAGTGATGTCCAATAAGCCTAAGTAAGTACAAAAATCATCACCACCAGTACCATTACGAGTAACCACTAGGAAATGAATTTTTTGGTCCTGATACCTCATTTCTTAAAAATTTAAACTAACTTAAAAGTTTGCTGAATTGGGGAGACAGAGAGAGAGAGAGAGAGAAAAAGAGAGAGAGAGAGAGAGAGAAAGAGAGAGAGAGAGAGAGAGAGAATATTTTTTTAACTCAAATCAAAATGACCTTTTGAACTCAATGTTCTTGAATGAAAGACTGGTTTTATGTTTCTTATTCACTTCATTTTTGAAACCCTGAATCAGCACTTGGACAACTCCATACACAAATGGACTTCTTTCTGGATATGGACTTTGACATGGACATTCTTGGAATGTCCTTGACAGGATTCTTGAAAGCCTTGGAATTGTATTTGGGAATAAACAAAGGGCCATACCTCAGTTAAAACATAAGCACAGGGTTTTTATTTGTTTTCTGGTGCTTGTGCCTAAATTGTTGTTGTTTTTTTAATGCCTCAACTTTCCACTCTCCTTTGGCTGTGGAAAAACACTAAGAATAGTTCTGCAATGGAGAATGTGGAAATATAGTATTCAGCCTGCAAGTAAGAAGCAACAACACTCATGCATAGATGAAACCTGAAGTATGAGACTGAGATAGGGTTCACTCAGTTTCATTTATGCATGTAAGCAGTAAGAAGATAATCTTCTTCCAATTGTTCCATTTGGGGTTAAGGTTAAACTTGTACTTCAGTTATGCTGACAGTCAGCTTTCTAGCATTCCCAGCTCAACTATAGCCTAAAATAGACACACACAAATATGAAGAAATCTTGTAATTTGGGGCCTACTTCCTTAGGTAATAAAAATGGTTGATTTACTTGCCACTGTCAGAAATACTATTGTTTGACTGTAAGGAGAAAAAAAGAAGTACTTACACAGTTGCTACTGCATTTCTTGAATAAAGTAGCTAGCCTTTAAGGTTATTTTTATATTTGTTTTTCATTTTTTTCCAACAGGTGTTAGTTAATCTTTGCTCTCTCTACTGTTTCCAAGCAGAGCTATTGGCAGATGGCAAGCTATGATCAAACACACTGCATAACAGATAAAATGTGGTGTTTTCTTTGTAAGATGTGACTTTTAAAAGCAGTTTGCCTTTTTTCTTTCTCTGTCCTCATATAGTAGTTTACATTTAAGTATTTTACCTAGAATCTTTTCCCTTGTTAAGCATATAATAGTTGAAATTCTTTTAAATCTCATGATCCATGTGATGAAAACTCAAAGAGAATTTTAAGATGCCAAATCCAAATTGCATATTAAAGCTATAACTCTGGCTTTCACCCAAGTAGGTGGGGGAGGGCGGGGGAAGGGAGGCAGTTCTGTGTTGGGTACTGAATATGGAAGCAGATGCAACTGGGGTGAGGAAAATGCTACATAAGGGGTAGAACTGGTACAGAGCTGTTTGGGGAAGAGACATGCGTAGTTCTAGATACTCTTCGAGAAAAACATGTGAAAAAGCTTTGGAAACTGCAGACAGGTAGAGAAAGCTGGCTTCTCATATCCTTGATTCTGAGCTTGACTTCACTAAGATTGGGCTTCTCTCTTGGTAAAACTAAGATCTTATCTCATTCCTATCTAAAATAGCTCAACTTCACATGTATTTTCTGACATAGTCTAATCGATAACATCTACAATTTGTGTTTGCTTAGATAAATAGGATTTATTCACTATTCACTATTTGTGACAACCTTTGGTAGGAAGGGGCCAGGAGAGTAGTATAAGCTTAGAGCTACCTTCCTCCTGAAAAGCAGCCAGGGAAGCATTTTTATTTTGAATCCCTAAAAGTCATAACCCCAAACCAGAGAGATTTAGAGGAAGGAGAAAGACAAGATTCTAGTCTGATTGGTCAGAAACTGGAGGAAAAAAAATAGTTCCCAGCCTAAAGTTGTTCCTAGGGGTTGTTTGTTCACCAGGTAGTGTGCTATTGGTGGTGCAAATATTACCCAAGGCTCTCTTCTATGCAGACAAGTCATTCCTCAGACAATATCTATCCATGCTGTCTTCAATTTGAGTCTTTATATTTAGACAGCTCATGTGGACATATAATATGTTGGCATAAAAACATCTTACAAAATAAAGTGGAAAGTGGCAAAAAAAATTATATATATATATATATATATATATATATATATATATATATCTCATGCCTGTCAGTGAACTCAGAAAACAAGATTAATATAGAGACATGGATTCAATTTTCAGTGATATTGGTATTTATACTATATGAATGTAACTATTAATGTATTCCTTGTTTTAACCTTTGCTTAAGAAAATTATAAAGAGTTTCTTCTAAGTTTTATTTTGAAAAAGATGGGTCAAAGACATTAGATCAAATTGTAATAAGGACATAGGATGTTTTAGACATGCTTGACAAACTAAATGTTAATAAATCACTGAGATTCAATGGCAACCATTCAAGATTCCTGAAAGAATTCAAGGATGAAATTGTGGAACAGCTAGCCAGTTATATAATCACATATTATAAATGGCTACTGCCAAAGAAATAGTAGATTACCAGTTTGTCTTCTACCCACTTAAACCAGCTCAGGAGAACTGAATGTCATATGTTCAGTAAGAGCATTTACCATTTAGAGCTCATGAGATGCTATAAATCAGGGCTTGATTTTATTATTTTGTTTTAAGTCTGGATTTAAGAACGTGATGAAGAAATGTGAATAATACAGATTAAGCTTGTGTGTCAAACTTGTATTTTTCCTAGAGAGCCAGTTGTTAAAACATTTACCAGTGTACCCCTGCCTCTACCCAAAAAAGTGCCCTAAAAGAGGTCTTGTGAATCTCAGAGACAAGTCCCACGATTCAGTGAGGCTACCTTTTATACCAGACAAAGAGAATGTGGTAAAAATCTATAATAGTCAATTTGATACACATTTATTAAGCAACTGCTGGGTTCAAAGCATTGTGCTAAGCCTTATAGGCCTATAGTCAGTTCCCATAGTTAAGGTTTACAATCTACTGGAGAGATGTAACATGTCACGATATAAATATATACTAAGAAATTTCTCTCCTAAGAAGGTGAGTCTTAACAACTGGGGCAATCAAGAAAGGCCTCATATAGAAGCTGGCACCTGTGCTAAACTTTACAGGAAACAAGAGAGGTTCAGGAGGCAGAGACACAGTGGACATATGGAGCAGACTGTTCCAAAGCTTAAAAGTGGGCAATGGAATATTGTCATATATGAGAAACAGCAAGTAAATTAATGAATCAGGAAAGCATGGAGGGGCACTAAAGTGAAATTAGTCTAGAGAGGAAGGGTGATGGTACATTGAAAAGGCCCTTAAATGACAAATTCAGGAGTTTCTATGTTATCTTAGAGACAATAGGGAGCTGCTGACCCTTTGTGTGTCACTGAGTGATGTGGTCAAACTTATACTTTAAGATGGTTACACAGAGGATAGATTAGAGGGGAGAGAATGGAATTAAGGAAATAACTCAGGCTATTGTAGTGGTTCAGACAGTAAATTACTGGCTTACAAACTAAGGTGGGGTCCCTGTGTACAGAGAGGGGGATAGGAGTGAAATGCTGTAGAGATTGTCAACAAGAGGGAATAGAAATGTGAAAATAGAGGATGGTTATTAGATTGTAATCCTACGTGACTGAAAGAATAGTATCCCTCAATAGAAAAAGAAAGTTAAGAGATGAGGTGGGTTTAGTGGGAATGAAAATAAGTTCCGTTTTGAAGACATGGGATGCCTGTGGCGCATCCAAGTTGAAATGTCTATTAGGCAGTTTATAATGTAGGGCTAGCATTCAGGAGAGAGATGAGGACCAAATATGTATATGTGGACCCCATCTGCACAGAGATGATATTTGTTACAGAAACCACATAGAGAGAAAAAAGAAAGAAAAGCCACACTAAGACATGGGTACAGTTATGCATGGGGGAGGAACATCGATGATAATCTAGCAAAGGAAACTGGGAAGGATAGATAGAACCAGAAGAAAGCAAAAAAAAAATTTTTAAGTATGAGAAGGGGTCAAACAGTGTCAAAAGGTACAGAGAGGTCGAATTAATAATAGTTAAGATTTATATAGCACTATAAGGTTTTTATATCACTTAATATGTCTCATTTGATCCTCATGGTTATAGAGTGAAGTGGGTACTATTATTGTCCCTCATTCTACTGTTGAGGAAACTGGACTAAATGGTTAAGTGACTTCCCAGGGTCACCCAGTTTTTAAGTTTCTGAGGCAAGACTTGAAGTCTAGTCTTCTCGACTCTCAATTCTAGTATTCTGTACCACTTGGTTGCCTCTTTTAATTCAATGAATATTTATTAAATGCCAGGGAGGCAGCTAGGTGATTCAATGGATAGAGCAATGGGCCTAGAGTCAGGAAGACCTGAGATCAAATATGATTTTAGACATTTACTAGCTGTGTGATCCTCGGCAACTGACTTATCCCCTGTTTGCCTTAATCCAACTGGAGAAGGAAATGGCAAACCATTAGGTATCTTTGCCTATAAAACCCCATGGACACTATTGGCCTGATAAGGACCATGGAGCCACAAAGAGTTGGACAAGACTAAACAAGACCTGCCAGGCCTTGTAGTAGAATTTGGGGGTACAAAGACAAAAGTGAAATCTCCTAACTTCAAGGAGTTTACCAACTACAGAAACCTTAGAACAGATTAAAAAAAAGCTAAACTTATGCAAAATGGTTCTGTTTGGTAGAATGCTAGTAAGGAGACTCAAAAAGATTAAGAACTGAGGAAAGGCCATGGGATTTAGCAAGAGATCAGAGATAACTTAGAGAAAGGGATTTCCGTTTAGGGGTGAGGACAGATGCCAACTTAAAATGGTGTGGAAGTAAGGGGCCCAGACAGCTTTTTCTAGGAGTCCAGCTATGAAGTCAGTCATTCAAAAAGTATTTATTAAGTACCTACAATGTGTCAAGCTCGTTTTTTTTACACAGCAGGCCTACAAAGGAAAGGCAACAATCATTAAGTGCCTACTACTGCCAGGCACAGGGCTAAGAGCTGGATATAAATAAAAGGGAAAAGACATTCTCTGCCCTCAAGGAGCTTATATTCTAATGAGGGAAAACAGCATACAAAAGGGAGAGGGAGAAAGTGGTGCCCAGGTATGATTTGTAAATCTGAAAAGTCAGAGCCAAAAGGAGAATGAAGGATAACAGACTTGGGTCTCTCCCCAGAAGGAAGGTTCTTTGAGAAACTCACCAGTTTAAAAAGGAGAATGCCTCCAGGGTGAAGAGGCCCCAGGCCCGGAGGGCAGCTGCTGTGTCAAAATTAAGATGAGGCATGGTGGCAAAATTCAAAAAGTCAGAAGCAAAACCAGGATGGAAAAGACCAAAACCACGAAGTCCCTTCAGCGAGCATCTTGCATTCTTTAAGGAAGGAAACAACATAGACACATATAAGTAAATTCATTTTCTTTAAGCCTAGACCTGTGCTTTCATTGTTGTAAGAAACTCCCCTTGATGAATCTCCTTCTACCAAAAAGGTTCAACAACTGCTCTGTAATTTATTATCTTAGTGAGTTCCTCCAGGCGCTGAGAAGTTAAGTGATTTATCCAGGGTCAAATAATGAATATCAGAAAGAAGAATTTAATGCAGATTTTCCCAACTCCAAAGCCAGCTCTCTCACTACCACACATTAACTAAACACAAGGTAATTTGGTAGGGGCGAGGCATTAGCAGCTGCTGTGGAGAACAGGAAAGGGCTTAGGTCAGAGGCTGGTGCTTGAGCTAAACTGTGAAAAATAGTGATTCTAAGAGGTGGAGATGGAGACATAGTACATTCTGGGTACAGGAGACAGACTGGGCAAAGCCACAAAGACAGGACTTGGAATGAATGCTATGTGAACGCAAATGAACAATGTAAACGGGAGCAGAGAGTGTGTGAGGACAGGAATGTGTCATCATAACAGAAAGACCAATGGCTCCCTCTGGCCTATAAGAGAAAATGTAAATCCCCCAGTTTGACCTCTAGAACGCTTCACAGTCTAACACCAGCTTGTCTTTCAGGGCTTCACATGCCCCAGCCTGACTGGCCTGTTTCCTACTCTCCATACACAGCATTCCATCCTACATCTCCCATCTCCACACTTTTGCACTTCAGCCTTTCAAAATCTCAGGCTTCCAAGCACTGAACTTCTTGAGAAGGCACTTAGCACAGTGATATATAATAAGTGACTACTCAGTGCTTGTTGACTGATCAGTTGTCGAGAAGTATGATTAATACAGATAAACATCCCACAAAATGTTTTCATGTAGTATGTCATGTACAACTTTAGTCTACAAAGCAACATGAGAAAAGCAGGAATTTCTGTCTCAACAACCCATTTTCACTGCCTTGCCCTTGTTATAAAATTTCTCTCTCATATCATTCTCCACCACTAATTTCTTTACACAGCAAGAAGAAATAATAATTATTAATTTTGAATTCAGTAATGCAATTTATTATGGATGGTATAACATTTAATTTGGTTTTATGTCTTACCCAAACTATAATGAACCAATAGTAAGATTAAAAAAACAACAAAAATTATTGAAAGCCCCAAAGAGCTTTTGTTTGTATGGTTTATAGTCATTTATATTTACTCTACTATACACTAAAACTGATAATTAAAAAATATTTCATCATTAATTCATTTAAAAATAACAGTAATAAATCCATTACATGTAGCATAAAACTTATTTTATGAAAATACATACTTTTCAAAATAAAATCATGTGAGAAAATAAATAAATAAATAAAATCTCTGGCTTCCTCCAAAATCAACACAGGTACCACCTCCTATAACCTATCCTTCTAATATGACCCTCAAGGTGCCATGACCTTACTTTGGACTAAATTTTTTACATGCGCATTATTTTCTTCTAATAATAAGTTCTTTCCTTGTGGGGACTATTTGTTTGTTGTTTGTTTCTTTTTTTTATACCCAGTACCTAGCCTAGTGCTTGGCACACAGTATATGCATAACATATGCTTAAATTTAATTGAGTTCAAAATAGGCTAGATCCAGATTGTGAAGGAGTTCAAATGATGAACAGAAGAGTCTGAATTTGTTCTTAGAGGCAACAGAGAGCCCCTGGAGCTTCTGGAGTAGTGCAGTGCCATGATCAGACCTGTGCTTTAAGAATATTGTATTGACAGCTGTGTGGAAGATGTATTAGAGGGGAGAGAGACCAACACTAAAGAGATCCATTAGGAGACAATTGCAATACTCCAGTCTTGGGGTGACGAGGGCTTGAACTAGGTTCATGACTATGAGTTGATAAAAGGGATTGGGTTCAAGAGACAATGTAGAATAGAAAATTAGCAACTAATTTGATACATGGAGTAAGCGAGAGTGAGGCATCCTAGATGACTCCAAGGTTGCAAATGGGTGAGTGTCATTTTAAGAAAATATGGGAAAGGTCTAAAAGGTAAAACAAAAATGATGCCTGGGATGAAGAGATTTCTCTGGGTGAGCTCCATTTTAAAAGAGAAAGGTTGAGTATGGATGTGATTATAGTTCATAAAGTGATAATGTATAGTTTTAGGAAACCCTTGTATTTAGAATTGTTCTATTTGAGGCGGTTTTCAGGAGAAGAAATTAAAGTTATCAAAAGTCATATGAAAAAAGTTCTAAACTAGGGGTGGGGAACCTGTGGCCTCTATGATCTTACTTGGTGACATTAGCTCTCATAGGTTCAACTATAATCTCTATGCTGATGATTGTCATATCAATATATCTAACCTCACTGTCTTTCCTTAGCTCCAGTTCTACAGCTCCAATTGCCTTTTGGACAACCAAAACTTGTGGTTCAAAAATCCCTTTCTTATTCCTAGCTCCTCTCTTCTTAACAAGTTTATTTCCTAAATCTACTTTTTCCCTTATAAACCTTATCAATGCTTGCTAAATTCTTTCTAGCAGTATCACTGGTTTCCACACAAATCACCAGATTTGTAGTGGTGTCAAGCCTGGTTGAGGCTTGACAAGTCTCCAGAGGCTCTCTTTCAGGATCCAGGTATGTATCCTACAAAGAAGGAAGGTTTTTCTATTTTTTTTTTTGGTTGGGTCAACAAATAGTTGCCTTAGTAGGCAGAGGGAGTCATCCATTACCACTGTATGTCTCTTCCTATCTTCATATCTTTTTTCTTTCTTTCTTTCCTCTTTGAAGCACTTCTTATTTTAAAAAAAAAATGCATTTTCCTTGGAGAGTGGAGATATGTTCCTTCCTGGAGCATTTTCAGTTTTTTAATTTAGGAGGGGAGATCAGGTGATAATTTGTGCATGTGAAGGTGTTACTTGGTACTGGCAAAACCACAAACATTGCATGCCCTCTGCAGGTCACTACAGAATTCTCCTTGCCTTTATACTAGCTTGAAGATTATTAGATTTGTTCTGACTAAGCCTGGAAGCAAGAATTAGGACCCGTAGGTGAAAATTGCAATAACAATACAGCTTCACAGTTAGTGCATTCCAACAAGTACCTGAACAGGATATTCCAAACTTTAGAATTTCAAATGGAAACCAGTTTTTTTCCAAAAAACCCTACAAAGTATTGGCATAGAAGGATATTTTTAATGTCATAAAAGTATCTATCTAAAACCAAAAGCAAGCATCATATTTAATGAGAAGCTTTCCCAATAAATATGGGAATGAAGCAAGGATGCCCATTCTCTCAATTATTATTATTTAATACAGTTCTGGAAATGCTAACAAGGGCAATAAGACAAGGGCAAGAATTAAAAGGCATAAAGATAGGTAAAGATGAAATAAAACGATCCATGTTTATTGATGATAAATTAGTGTACTTAAGAAACCTTAGGGAATTGCTTCAGCAAAGTTGCAGGCTACAAAATAAATCTTCATAAGTCAACAGCATTTCTATATAATATTAGCAAAACCCAAGAAGCAATAATAGAAAGGAACATCCCATTCCAAATAATTACAAAATGCATAAAATATATCTAGGGATAGACCTACCTGAGAAGATAAAAGACCTATATGCAAAGAACTCCTTAAAGAAAATTTTTTAAAAAACAATTTAAATAGCTGGAGAAATATTCATTTCTCATGACTAGGCTATTTTGTGGCCAATATAATAAAAATGACAATACTGCCAAAACTTAATTTGCATTTTAATGCTATATTAATTAATTATTATGTTTACTTTATATAAGTTGATAAAATAATAACAAAAATCACTTGGAAAAACAAAAGATCTAGAACATCAAGAGAAATGATAAAAAGAAGTATGAATGAAGGGGGAATAGCACTTCCAGACCACAAATTATATTATAAAGCAGTATTCATCAAAACTATCTGGTATTGGTTACAAAATGGAGATAGATCAATGGAAAAGACTAAACAAGAGAGAATAAGAAACAATAGAACTCAATAACTCAGTATTTGATAAAGTAGAACTCGGGGGCGGAGCCAAGATGGCAGAGTAGAAACAGCTCTTCCAAGCCTCTCTGCCCCCAGATTCCCCACAAACTATGTAAAAAAGGACTGTGAACAACTTCTGGAGCTCCAGCACCCACAGAACGACACAGAGAAGCTAACCTCCCGCTGAGGACAGCCCAGCAGCCCTGCAGGAAGGACCAGCGCAGCGGTCTGGGAGCCGGCAGCACGCAGAGTGCAGAGCTCAGGGGAGCCGAGCCGAGCCGAGCCCAGGTCGGCGTGAGCAGAGGTTTTAGCCCCAGGGCGGCAGGGCCAGCAGCGGGCTGGAGGAACCCCAGAACACCAGGAGCTGTGGCGACTCCAGAATTATCAACATAGACATGCCTAGGACAAAGTAAGAGGTTAGTGTCCTATGGACTTTGGGACCTGTATTTGGGGAATGCGTCAGCTCCCTCCCCTGGGGGCTAGAAGCCGCTGAGGAGACACGCCATTTTGTAGTTTTCAGAGGCATCTCTGGCTCCCAGCCTACAAATCGTGGGGAGATCCAGCGATCAGTCTTGGGGGGTAATCGCTCTTGCTTTAACCTCCCTGGATCTGGATTGTGATCTAGGGTGGAAGTTGTGGGTGGGTTTACAGCTTGCCAGAAATGGAAGTTGCCCCCCACACGTTCGGGACGAAAATTCCTCTATCTGGCCTTAAAGCCATAGT
>WOXC01007601.1:0-131759 GCA_011680675.1 Gymnobelideus leadbeateri
TCTATCTCTGAAATTTAGCATTTTCTTCCACTATGAATGTAGGAAGCAGACATTTTCTGAGAAGGGATTCATAACTTTCCCCAGTTCACCAAAGAGGTGACACACAGACACAGACATAGACACACACAGAAAAGTTGATGGTTATGGTATTAACACAGGTTTGCTTTTTTTTGACTTGTTTGTGTTGCCTTACTAATTAGGGAACTAAGTCAAAAATGATTTGAAAAATCATCCAGTGTTACAGATGGGAAGGACCTGAGGAGTTGTTTAGTTAGCCATTTGATTTAACATATAGGGAAATGGAAACTCAAAGAGAATAAGTAATTTTATTCAGGCCATATGACAAGGTAATAGTAAAACTCAAGCTCCTGGTTCCCAATTCAGTACTTTTCCTGCCTTTGGGTGGTTTTTTTTTTTTTTTTTGTTTTGCTTGTACAGTTGGAGAGTGTCCAATAGTATTCTGAGAATAGCCTTCTTGCAGCAATTTGAATATGTAAACCAGCATTTTTTGTGTTTTTTCAAGGTAGTGGAAGTAGTTAAAATATGCTTGTAACCATAATACCAGAGATCAGTATGTAGGAAGAACCTAAAAGACCATTTGGCCCAATCCTCTCATTTTATAGGTGGAGAACCTTGAGTTTCAGAAAGATAAAATGAATTCCAAGGTCATGGACTTTCGAGGGTACCTGCTCTTTATGCAGACATGATCAGCATTCTTGACTAGTATCCAGAGGTCATTTTAGAAGGATTGGGTTGTTGAATGAGTATCAGTAAGTCCTAGAACAGAGCCACTAAATGTCACATTCTGACAGAGGTTTTTTTTTTATGTAAAGAAAAAAATAAAAATTGGCTTGTCAAGAAAATAAGAATTAGCACAGTTTGATCTGTATTTATTTTATTTATATTTTCTAAATTTTTGTGACTTAATCAAACGATTTAATCTCTACAATGACAACTAGTACAGAAGTTGGCTTAAAGTTGAATGTAGTCATGAAGTTTTGTGTACTTTTAACAGTTTTCCCTGAGGAACAAAATGAAAAATTAACAGACATTTATTTTATATACTAGATGCTGACGATATAAAGATGAAAAATATTGCCCTCTAAAGCAAACATATATGAATATATTTAAAATATATAAACTAAATACAAGTTAATTTCAGGAGAAAAATATTAGCAGCTTGGGGGTATAGGTTAGAAAAGGTTTCATATAGGGGTGGTATTTGACCTGACCTATGAAAGAAGCCAGGGATTCTAAGTAAAGGTGAAGGATGGGTTAGTTTTAGGTGTGGGGCACAATTATATAAAATCCATTGCTACATCATACCTCTTAACCAGCCTTAAGATCTGCTTCTCAAATTTTAATTTTATTGCTTCATTCTGTCCAGGTGATCTAAAAATCTGTTTTTCCCTCTCAACTTTTACTCAAATATTCTCCATCAGGTGTGCCCTACCCATATTCTGGTTCTGGGATTTGAGTAAAGCTTCTTAATGTACAAGGCTATTGAGGCTGCTAGCTTCTCCTCAGCCCCATTTACTTAACCACTTTCTCTTGAATGATATAAATTTGTCCACAGATATGGTCTAGTCATAAACTTCTTCTCACTATATGAACTTAACAAGTTCAAATTTGCACCCTTTCATTAGAACCTTGTATTTCTCTTATTTGTTGTCTAAACTTTGGATACTCATGTCTAGACACTTAAGTTCTTGAATTTTACTATTAATTCCTTTCTTGGATTTTGTGTGTTTCTGGGTGTCACACATTAATTCATATATACATTTTCTTTTTTTTTTTTTTAAAGCAATTGGGGTTAAGTAACTTGCTCAAGGTTACACGGCTAGTCATTTGATTTATGCGTGGGTGCTCATTTTCTGAGGCTGGATCTGATCTCGGGTCATCCAAACTCCGAGGCCGGCGCTCTTACTCACTGCGCCACCTAGCCGCCCCTTTAGGGCAATTGGGGTTAAGTAACTTGCCCAAGGTTACACGGCTAGGTTTTTGTTTGTGCGGATTAAGTGTCGGAGGCCGGCTCCGAACTCAGGTCCTTCTGATTCCAGGGCCGGCGCTTTATTCACTGCGCCACCTAGCCGCCCCCATATATACATTTTCTACTGTTTTTGTGAGACAACTGAAATTTCTTTATGCTGAATGTAAAGTATCTTAGCCAGGCAGTAGTGTTTTCAGTACCAGTTAATAATGAAGTCCTCCTTAAAGAAAGAGTATTTAATAGTATTATTTATTTATTAAATAAATACTATTTAATAGTATTTATTGCTGTATTTATTTGTATTTGTTGTATTATATTCATTAGCAATTCCAAGTTATCAATTAGAAAAAAATAAGTACATTTTAGAATTTGTCTTAAGATGTCCATAAAGCACCAAGACATTCATAATATCTATTAAGTGGAAGAAGGAGGAAAGACTGAATGAATTCTATTTCATTCAGGGTGGGAAGGAAGGGAATGTCCATGATGGAGGTGAGCAGGTTAACTAGTTAGAGAACTGTTTTTCTTTATTTAGTGAACTATGGAAAGTTGTGAACTGCTACATCTCCTCTTATTTAAGTCAGTAGCCTTACCAAAGTTTCTCTTTCTAAAAACTTATTTTCATAGAATCATAAAATCATAGAACTTTATTATTCAGTTCAACTCCTTCATGTTTTATAGATAAAGTTACTAGTTGTAATAAGTAAACTTAAAATCCTTAAAATTCCATTCTTGTCATTTGTTTTCACCTCCTCTCCATATATCCCACAGACATGAGAGGAAAAAAAAAACCCTTTAGTCCAAATATTGTTAAAATTATGACTACCAGAAGTTTTAATTCATGAATTTAAAATGATATATTTGAACTTTTTATAGTATGCTTTTGGGGATTAATAGAATTAGAAAAAATGTTATGCTAAAATATTACGTTAAAGTATTTAAATTAAACTTTCAGGATCATGGGATAAATAGGAGTCTAGCTATTTTAGCAAAGTAGAGTGTGTTTCTTTCCTTTCATCATTCATTTAGGCCAACATAACCATCCTAGACAGCTGAAACGCTATGCTATTTTTAACAATACCAAAGGGAGAAATCAATAAATTCCCTCTGCAACAAATTCTAGCATCTAAGAAAATCCTTCCTTTTATTTAATCTATATCTCTTCTGGGTCAATAGGAACCCAATTTCTCTTGTTCTTTCTTAAGTGGAATTTGATAATATGGACACGAGTGTTATTACATTATCCTAAACTGTTGCTTTTTTTTTATTTAATAATCACAGTTCTCTTAATCTTAGCTCTTGGGTCTGGTGTTTCACATTATCCATCATTGTTTCTTTCTTATTTCAAGAAAATTTTCTTTCTAAAACTCTCTTCAATCATGAATTAAAAACAACCTGAGAAATGCTAAATTTATTGAATGGACTAGAATTCATTATACATCTTAAATGTGGGCAGGTACATTGTTAAGTTGATAGGAATGAAGATATTAATTTCAACAGAAGGGCTATATAAACACATTTCATATATGTGTTTGGTATAGGCAGCTGGGTAGCATAGTGTAGAGAGTGAGATGGAGTCTGGAACACTAGGGCATCTAGGTGGCACAGTAGATAAAGTGCCAGGACTGGAGTCAGGAAGATTTTTCTTCCTGAATTCAAATTAGGCCTCAGACTCTTATTAGCTGTGTGACCCTGGGCAAGTCACTTAACCCTGTTTGCCTCATTTTCCTCATCTGTAAAATTAGCTGAAGAAGGAAAACCATCTTTTCCAAGGAAACCCCAAATGGGGTCAGGAAGAGTTAGACACGACTGAATAAGAACATCAACAACAAATCACATCTGCTCTTCAAGGTTGTATAATAGATCAGTGACAAAAACCTATATGAAGCCCAGGTCTTTATACTAGTCCTCAGCATTCTGTCTTGTCCATTTCCTTGAAGTGAGGCAGTGGTTGCCATCCTAAGTTCTATAACTCTTCTTTCAATTTTTATTATTTTGTCTCTCTATTATTTACAGATTCCAAAACATAAAATTAAGGGTAAGATGATGTAATTTCATTGATATAAGCAACTCACGGGTCCGATGACATTCCCTCTACTAAGGAAGATTAATATTTCCTTTGCAATTATAGTCACAAAGAGTTTCTTAGAGCACCGAAGTTTAAATGCCTTTCCCTATTATATGTCAGAAGCAGCAAACAAACCCAGGTTTTCCTGCCTTCAAGGCCAGCTCTGTCTCCAATACACAATGCCTTTGAGTGGAAAAAAAATCATTAATCTTAGTACAAATCCAAGGGCAAAGGACAGAGCTCGAACAAGTTCTCTATGGTACCTAGGCAAGGTTGGAAAGTTATGTTCCCTATGGATTATTGTGCACTTTGGGCTAGTAGTCATTGCTAATAATTGTGATTCAACACCAGAAAATAAACACCCACGTTCTAGGGAGTAGATTTTTCTGGATACATGCATTCACATGTATAAATATGTATACATGTTAATTTGTACATGTATGTGCATGTGAGTTATACACGTGTTTGTTAAATGGCATATTCTTTATCTCATAGCTACTAAGTGTCAGTGCCAGGACTTGAACCAAGGACTCTCACACCCAATGTTATCCCAGTATTCATTATACTATACTGCTTTTCAGTATATTCTATTTATCTATTTATGAAAATCATATTAAACATATCCCTTTTTGTGCTGCCCCATTTTGCAGTATTGCAGATTCCTGCCTAATCTACCTCTCTCCTTGTAATTGTGAATAACCATGGGCATTTCCACAGCAACCATAGCATATGTCTTATAGGTTCTGGGAGATATACAAAGAGCAAAAAGAACATGGTACCTGCCTTTAAGGAGTTTACAATTTGGTAAACTTAGTAATTGAGACTCTTCCAGGATGTGCATGTGTTAAAAAGGGGGGGGAAAGATCCATTAAGAGTAGATTGCATGCATTCAAATAACTTGTAACTTTTATTTATTCATTTTTTTTTACAAACAATTGTAATAGTGACATACTTCAGGAGAATACATTTTATGCATGCATAGTGGAATATGAAATGCAAAAGAGTCATTGAAATGTGCAATCCATATAGCAGACTGTCCTACTTTGTGACATAATATGGCCCTTAGCTAATTATGAATACCAAAAGCAAAATAATGGAACATAGGGCTATCATTTATATAATATACTTTATCACAGGTTGTAGCATTTTATTAGTGAAAACTATATTAGGTCATACTAATAAATCTTGGACTAATTATGAAAGTCGTTAGTTGAGTAACCCTGTTTATTTTTTATTTTTAGCACTAAATCTTCTCTCTCCTTTCTCCTCTTGGAAGACAAAATCATTAGAAACATGTTTTGTTAAGCAAAGAATTCCCATGAAAGCCGTGGTTTTTTGTTTTGCTTTGAAAGTACACTCCAATCTGCACTCTGAGCCTAACCCCTTTCTCTTTGGAGGTGGGTAGCATGTTTCATTGGGCAACTAGGTTATATAGTGGTTAAAGCTCTGGTCCAGACTCTAGAAAACCAGAGTTCAGATATACCTTTGGATACTTAACTAGTTGTGGGACCCTGGGCAAGTCACTTAATCTGTTTGCCACAGTTCCTTACTTGGAAAATGATGATAGTAGCAGTACTTACCTTGAAGGGTTTTGGGGATTTAAAAATATTTGTAAAATGGATCAGAGTTGTTAAGTCTTTCAGAGTTGTTTTTCTTACAATATTGTTATAATTATATAAATTACTCCCCTGGTTCTGCTCACTTCACTTTTTATCAGTTCATACAAGTCCTTCCAGGTTTCAGTGAAACCATCCCCTTCATTTTTTTTAACACCATAATAGTATGCTCTCACATTCATATGTCATAATTTGTATAAGTATTCCACAATTGCATAGGGACAGATAGGTGGCACAGTGGATAGAATGCTGGTTCTATTGTTAGGAAGACTTTTTCTTCTTTAGTTCAAATGTGGACATAGACACTTACTAGCTGTGTGACTTTGGGCAAGTCACTTAACCTTGTTTACTTCAGTTTTCTGTAAAATGAGCTGGAGAAGGAAACAGCAAAGCACTCCAGTATCTTTGCCAAGAAAATCCCAAATGGGGTCATGAATAGTTGTACATGACTGAAAACAGCTGAATAGTAACAGTTTTAGACACCCCCTCAGTTTCCAGTTCTTTGCCATCACAAAAAGAGCTGCTATAAAGATTTTTTTTGTATATATCATTCCTTTTCTTCTTCTTTTGATCTTTTTGGGGTATATACCTAAAAACAATTATCACTGGGTCAAAAATATACACACAGTTTAATAGTTCTTTGGGCTTAGTTCCAATTTGTTTTCCAGAATGGTTTGACCCTTCACAGGTCCACCAAAGTGTATTAATGTGCCTACCTGCTTTTCCACAGTCCTTTCTACCATTTTTCATTTTCCTTTTTAAAAATCATTTTTGCCGATCCATTGGGTGTGAGGGTGTACTTCAGATATGTTTTACTTTTTTGACTATTTAGCTTTAGAGTATTTTTTTTCATATGGCTATTGGTAGCTTGGATTTCTTCTGAAAATCATCTATTCATATCGTTAGACATAGCTCCTGCCACGCTGACTTACATAATGATTACTGCATGGTTGTGGAATGAATGAATGAAAATGTACCTCACTTTAATACATACAGCCATTTTGTTCATGTGATTCGAAATGGCCATCCTCACTATCTTTTATTCTGAATTCTTGAAAACTATTTTTTTCTTTATGAATGACAGTTTGTTCTCTTTCTACCAATAGAAAGGAAGCCACTAGTAAAATCTGTTGATTCTTTTCTCACATTCTCATTATGAAAACGTGGAACTCTTTCCAAGTTACATTTTGTTCCCCTTAAACTGAGTATGGATGAAGAGAATTAGGGATAGAATTAGATGATTTCCCCCTAGGCTCTTTCAGAGCTATTTGAAATTCAGAGCCCACACTCCCTAATTGGCTGTTCTGTTCTTCTAGTTGGAGTGAGAATTCATTCTATGCTGGGATCATCTGTTTGTTCTATTTGGAGGGCCTGCAGTAGCATATCCTTCCAGCTTGGCTTCTGTATTTGCTTGGCAGTGATGGACAGTTTTGAACTACAAGTGCTAAATCAAGGTAGAAGACTACTAAGCAGACAAATTAAAAATTCATTTCCCTAAGACTATTTGTAACTATTTGATCTTAATTTAAAATCAGTCAGGCCCTTTCAAAAAGCATATGTAATTTCCCAAGTGTGTATAGGAATGTATTTGGTCCTTTATAGTAAGCACTGTATGTTCATTTTGTATATGTATTTTATATACATGCACATAAACATGTATAAGTACACATAATACACATGTACATATATCTATATAGTTAACTAAACGCTAAAAATTTTCCTACTTTTTTACAGCTTCACTTAGTTATGATTTCTTCACATTAGTGAAGCCTTCAAAATTAGGAATCAAATCTATTATGTAGCTTGTTAGCATGGCTTAAACATAGCCACCATAGTACTATATATGTTTATAGATCCTTATAGTTATAAATCAACTTATATTATCTCATTATAACTCCATGAGGTAGGTAATAGAAGTATTATCTTCTACATCTTGTGGATAAATAAATTAACGCCTGCAGGCAGGGGAATACTGGTAAATTTTTAACAACTGCATCTCCAAGAAGAATATACACATGACACATGATTAAATTTAACTTGCTTTATTACTGTTTTCTCAATCACTTTCTTCTCTCTAGACAGTCAACAAAAAAATCAAACCCTCATTTGCAATGTTTGCCAATTCCTGATGTATAATTGCTCACACTGAAAGTTGAATAATTGGCTCCCATTAGCTGGTTGGAGCTGGCTCCAGGATATCCTTGCTACAGAGACCAAGTGACTTGGCCAAGGTCCCAGGGACTAGTAAGTAGCTGAGTCTTTTTCCATTATCTGATACTGCCTTAAGAATAAGCCTACATTAAGTCTGAAATTATTACACTGGATTCAAAATGACAAAATAAAGAGACTTCCAGTGGGGGTGAATAGCCTGGATAGTTTGACAGTCTATATTTTGAAGTGCCTATTGCCTTAAGAGAAAAAAGTTTGCACAGCTGCATGTAATGGAAGCTAGGCAGTGTAGTAGATAGTGTTGGGCCTAGAATTAGTTAGACCTGAGTTCAAATTTGGCCTCAGATACCCTGAACAGATCACTTAGCCTGTGTCTTGCTCAGTTTTCTCACCTGTAAAATGGGGATAATAATGAGTTTCAGTGTTGCTGTGAATATAAAATAAGATGTTTGTAAAATGCTTTACAAACTTAAAATACCATATAAATGTTATTAGAATCAATAACAATAATAATAATAGAATGGGGAATATATCACTTTTAATTCCCATGGATTTAGGTACTGAACCATAAGCATTTTTTCTTTACGTCATCCTGTAAATTATATAACAGGCTATTGTCATTGAGTTACATTTGGTCTTTCAAGGGTTATCTAATCTAAGGATAAAGACAAACAACAAGATAGGTTTAAATGTTTAACTGAAGGGTTTTTGACACTCATAATCACAGAATTGTTGTAGTGTAAAGTCCAGTCTATTTTCTTCTACAGATCAGCGTTTTGAGTGTGGTTAGTACGGTAAGGTATGGAGCAGAAAGCTTGTGAGACATTGGAGTATTTGGTCATTTTTGCTTATTGCTAGTATTGGTATGGTATGGTGGGCTGGTATACTGGGTAGAACTGGTAAGACCTACATGTTTTACCCATGTTCCCTACCTGCCCCCAGACCCAGATACCAGTGAAGCTGTGGAGCAGACCTGAGGCTGCGTAAGTTAACTTTCCCTTCTTGTAGACTAATTTAGGTCTCAGCTCTGAGTCCTGAAAAGCAGTTTTAGAACTTTGGGAAAGGAGCTTCTGAGACCCCAGGAAACCTACTTACTGATTGTTTTTTACTTTCCTTATACCTATGTGCTTTTTACTTGTTTTAACTTTCCTGGATTGTATATAGTCTCATAGATTGCCTTTTCCTTAAGGACTGCATAATTTTTTTTTCATTAAAGGGATTTTTTAATCTGAATCCTCAGTCTCTGAGACCCACTTTGCCAGAGTTGGAACCAGGATCAGGACAGTAGTGTTGTGAGCTAGGACACTGGTGAGACTGTGGAGGCTTGTTGGCCCCCAGACTCCCACAACATGGAGCAAAAGATAGATGGGACCCTTCATAAAGCTGCCTTTTGTTGTGCAGTTATGTCTGACTTTTCGTGACCCCTTGAATCATACTGTGCATGGGGTTTTCTTGGCAAAGATACTGGAGTGGTTTGCTATCTTCTTTCTCCAGTGGATTAAGGCAGAGGTTATGTGACTTGCCCAGAGTCACACAGCTAGTAAGTGTTTAAGGCTGGATTTGAACTCAGATCTTCCCAATTCCAGGTGCAATGCTCTATCCACTGAAATACCTAGTTACCCCTAATGAAGCTACCTTTCTCCTTCCTTTTAACTCAGTTGGAGCTGGCTCTGACGTTGAGGGAAACAACAGATAACTTTTGCCTGGAATATATTTCCTCCTTATTTGAACCTCATAGACTCTCTTTTCCTTTAAGACTCAGTGCAATTATTGCTTTTTCCATGATACTTTTTCCTTGATATTCTTAACTCCCAGTATCTTCCATCTCAAATGACCTTATATTTAACTAATTTTTATTCTTTTTTATATTTATTTTACATTTATAGATTTATATTCATGTTTATATACATATGTTTATACATACATACATATATGTGTGTGTGTGTGTGTGTGTGTATATATATATATATATGAAGTTATATGTGTCCATCTAGCTATCTAGAATCTCAGTGGGGGGGACTTCTCTATTGTAATGTAAACTCCTTGCAAGTAGGGATTGTTTGACTTATTTGTATTTCTTTGTATTTTTACAAACATTCTTTGTATCTTTGTATATTTGTTTACTTATTTTCACCTCTAGCACTTTAGAACAGTGTCAAGCACCTAGAAGACACTTAATATATGCTCATTGATTATTCAAGAATATGTCCCTTTTCACAAGATTTTAGTAGAATTGTGTGAAGTAACAGAACTTTTACAAATTGCAGTTAGATAGAACTTTGTACTTTCAGGCTATGTATTGTAAGAAAGGAGATAACGATGTCTGTGTAGTTATTTGTCTGTCTGTGTAGTTATTTAACTAGGTTGGGCATGCTTCTTTTCTGATATAAAGAACAAGAATGAACCTTCATGAAGATTTTTGACTGTAGTGACTATTATTATTTGATATGGGGCTCATGTTGATTTGCCTACCCTCCCTCCCCTTTGCCCAACCTCCTTCCTATGAGCTTGGCCTCATTAGCATTGTTCTTTGACCAATTAGATGACCCAGTAAAATTGATTTTGTGCAGTATGTAGCACAAAACCTACTTTAGTTATATTTCATTTAATGCTTTTTAAAGAAATGCCGATAATTCCAAAAGCATAATATTTGAAATAATGGATGTTAACCTAAGTTCAACTCTGTTTTAGTGATAAATGTGTTCCTAAAATTTGAATACAAATTTTTTTTTGCCATTTAGCATAATTTGAATGCATGAAGGGACTTTGCAATTGAAAGGAGTCTTGCAGTAATCCTTTTCTTTTTTCCCCAGAATTTATTTATTTTTAGTTTTCAAGATTCATTTCCACAAGATTTTCAGTTCCAAATTTTTTCCTCATCTCTCCTCTACCTCCCACCCCAAGATGGCAAACATACTGATTACCCCTTCCCTCACTCTGCCCTCTCTTACATCCCCGCATCTCTCTCCTTATCTCCTTCACTCTTATTTCTTGTAAGGAAAGATGGATTTCTATACCCCATTGCCTATATATCTTATTTCCTGTTTGCATGTAACAACAGTTTTTTAACATTTATTTTTAAAACTTTGAGTTCTAGATTCTTTCCCTTCTTTGCTCAGTAAATCCTTTTCTAAAGGGAAAAATCTCATTACAATATTATAAACTCCTCAAGAGGAAGGATCATATATCTTCTTGGTATTCCCAGTGCCTAGTAAAGGATGCCTACACATTGTCAATATGTAATAAATATTGTGTGATGATGAAAATCTAGTAATTTTTTAAAAATACTATATCCAGGAATTTAGAACAAGTCTATGACCAGCCATAACAGATGTCACAAGTACATGACTTTTATCCATAGGCAAGATTCTTATGCCTTTACCATTCATTATTAAATAAATACAAGGTGTCACAAAGTCTTAGAGCTTTTTTAAAATTGTTTTATTTTTTAAAAAAAGATCAGCCTTTTCCCCCCTGTCCCCATCCTTCTTACAAGCATTTATTGTCAAGCAAAACAAAATTTTCTCATTCTCCACATATAAAAAGAAAAGTATCATTCTGCATTTTGAGTCTGTTATTCCTCTGCAAAGAGATGGGCTGTTAATTTCATCCTAAGTTCTCAGGAATTGTGGTTGGTTATCATGTTGATCAGAGTTTCTAAATTTTCTTCTCACACACACACACACACACACACACACACACACACACACACTCACTCACTCACTCTTTTGTTTTAATCAGCCAAGATCCACCTGCTCAACATCCTATTGCAATCCCCCACCCCACTGAGTGCACAAAAGACACCTAAAATCCCTTACATACATGTATAGTCCATTAAAAAAAATCCACATTGGCTATATCTCTACCAGGAGGTAGGTAGTATCGTTCATGTTTCCTCATGAGTCCTCTGAACCTGGTTTGTCATTATGCTGATAAGAGTTCAGCACAGTTGTATTTCATCTCATTTATATACCATAATTTATTCATTCATTCTGTCAATTTATGGCACCCCTTTGGATTATCTCTCTTTGCTTCTTAGAGCTATGAATTTTTTTCTATTTCTAGAATTTGTTTTGCTGAGGATTAAACCCTCCCTCTAATACCCTGCCCCTTTCTCTCCTTTTGTTCCAATTTCAGTGTTGAGTGAAATGTATTTCTGTACCCATATGTGTGTTTATACATATTTTTCCTTCTTTTGACCAGTTCAGATGAAGTTCAAGTGTTAGCTCCTCTGTCTCCCACTCCCTCCCCTTGTTAGTACATGTATTTATTGTATACTCTCATTAACATGAGATAATTTTCTATAACCATCCTTTCCATTATATCGAGTGTGTTCCTCTTACTCTCTCTTTCCATTATTTTTTTTTTTTTTGCTTTTTGGAGGGCAATTGGGGTTAAGTGACTTGCCCAAGGTCACATGGCTAGTTTTTGTGTGAAGTGTCTGAGGCCGGATTTGAACTAAGGTCCTCCTGACTCCAGGGCTGGTGTTCTATTCACTGCGCCACCTAGCTGCCCCCCATCCTTTTCTTAAGATCATTAAGACATAACAGAACATCTTCTAGACCTTCTCTAAGTGAACTTCTGGTGATGTTAAGGATCAGCAGGGCCACACATATCATCTCCCCTAGTTCAGTGTAAGCGGTTTATCCTTCTTAAGTCCTTTATCATTACTCATTTATGGTTTTTTTTAATGTTTTTTTTTTCTTTTTGTGTTTCTCTTCACTTCTGTGTTTATACTTCAGAAGTTTTTTTGCATTTCAATATTTTCATCAGGAATGATTGGATGTCCTCTATTTCATTAAAGGTTCACTTCCCCCCCTTTAGCATTTATACTGAGTTTTTCTAGGCAAGTTATTCTTAGATATAAGCATGTATCTTTTGCCTTCTACAATATTGTCTTCTAAGTTCTCCTTTCCCTTAAGTGGAAGCTGATGAATTATGTGTAATTCTGATGATGGCTCCTTAGTACTTGAAATTTTTCTTTCTGGTGGCTTATAGTATTTTTCCCTTGACCTACAAACCCTGGATTTTGGCTGTAATGTTCCTGAGGGTTTTTGTTTTGAGATTTCTTTCAGGTGACTGATGGATTCTTTCTAAGATAGCTGGGCAGTTTTCTTTCCAGATTACTTGAAATGTTATGTCTAGGCTCCTTTTTTTGCTCATAGCCTTCAGATAGTCCAATGAGTTTTATTTTTTTTTCTCCTTGATCTGTTTTCCAGTTCAGTCATTTTTGCTGTGCAACACCTTATACTTTCTTTTATTTTTCAGCTTTTTGACTTCATTTTAATACTTATTGCCTCATGAAGTCATTGCCTTCTATTTAGTACATTCTGATTTTCTGTGAACTTGTGGTTTTTAAGCAAAGTTTTGTACCTCTTGTGCTAAGCTGTTAATTCCCTTTCCGATTCTTTCTTCTGTAGGTCTCATTTCTTTTCCATTTTTTTCTTCAAGTGTTTTATTCCATTTGTAAAACAGTTTTTCAATCTTTTTAAACACTTGCTTCATTTTTTCAGAAATTCTAGAGTTTGTGCCCAAGATGTTTTTCTCTTTTTTCTCTGAAACATTGCTTATATTTTGGAGTCACTCATTTTTAAGCTCTTAAAGCTTTTAAGCTATTAAAAGTTAAAGTAGTACTAAAACTTTTACACCAACCTATACACTATGAAGTCTCTGCTTATGTGTTTATTTTGTGCATTAATATTTCAGTACAAATTAATATATGGATTTTTCTTAAAATGGAACCAATAAAGTCAATTTTTCTCTTTATAATGAGCAAACCATCACTTTCTCTAAAGTAGGCATTGTATTAAACCAGGGTTTTGAAAAGTGCCAGGATGGAACATAATAGACACATAAAAAATACTCATTGAATTACTGACTTTTCCAATATACAGTGTCTAATACTTTTAAATTTCAAGTAGAAAAATTTAGTAATGGCAGGTTTTTTTTTTACATATGTATCTTTTCTACTGTGTATATCTTCCTTTCCAGGAAACACAATGTACTTATGATATATGAATCTAAATCAATAGCACCAAATACAAATTATTTTTATCCTAATTACCTATCCTTTATAAAAGACAAATAACCAGGTCTGAAAAAAGCAACAAACCAATCCCACAAATGGAACCAGATCACCTTCAGTCATAGTTATACCATTGCGTAAAGTTTGTTTTTCTTTAACCTCCCCAGTTTTTGCCAAATTATGTCTCTTGAGCGAGAAAAGAAGGAATGTATGAGTTGTAAATAGTACTATTTGAAAGCATACCCAAAGCAATGAGAATTATTATGCTCTTATCATGATTTCAGGGCCTATAGATAAAATATACAAGTGTATGGACATACATATATATATATATATATATATATATATATATATATATATTATATATATATATATATATATATATATATATATATATATATATATACACATACATTCCTATATAAAGTCCCTGAGAGCAGGAAGCTTAAATTACAGGGAAACATCTATCCTTTTTCATTTTCAGCCTTCTTTATTTTATAAAGGCAAAATTATACATAAATGCATTGGCAAAATAAATAACTTTTAAAGTTTTACTTATATCCTTTGTCTTTATGTCATTAGTGATTTTATCCCCTTTAATAAACTCTTTCATATGGCAAAGAAAAATAAGCAAAAAAGTTCAAAACTATATTTTGTTGTTGTCACTTTTAAGTCATGTCAGACTCTCCATAACCACACTTGGGGTTTTCATAGCAAAGATAATGCAGGGATTTGCCATTTCCTTCTCTAATTCATTTAACAGATGAGGAACTGAGGCAAACATGTTTAAATAATTTGATCAGGGTCACACAGCTAGTAAATATCTGAGACCAGATTTTAACTCAAAAAGAGGAGTCTTCCTGAATTCAGACCTAGCACTTTATCCACTGTGTGGCCTATGATTTTGTCTGAGGTGTAGTATCCAATAGTCTTTAGCAGTAGGGTAGAGGTGTGTGTATATATATATATATATATATTTCATTATCTCAAGAACCTTTATTTTTTTATTACTCAGTTTGCCTTTTTTTGGTGATCTTTTCATTTATGTTGCTGTAGTTATTATTCAATTTATTCTATTAGTTCTGGTTGTCTTCCTCTACATTTGTTCACACAAAATTTCCCTCTTTTTTTTTTTTAACAAATGCTTTATTTAACTTCTGTTTTACATCATTCATTTCTGCCAGATTTTGAGTTACAATTATTTTTCCCCCCTATTTTTACCCTACCCACTCTCCCAGAATAGCAGTCCCACAAGATATGGCTTCCTCCAATCTGCTCTCTCCCATATCTTCTCCCATATCCCCTTCAACTTTTCCATTAGAGGAAGGTGAATCTCTGTGTTCCAATGCCTGCACATCTTATCTCCCAATTACAAGCAAAAGAGTATTAATAATAGTATTTATATATATTTGAAACATTTAATTTCAAGACCTCGAATTTCAGATCCATTCCCTTCCTCCCTTGTCACCCATTCCCTCTGGGAAGATAAGTAATTCAGTATATGTTGTACATGTCTAGCTATGCAAAACATTACCATAGTAGATATATTGTACAAGGCTGCCCATAATTCCCTCCCACTCATCCCACCCCCCACCTGGTCCATTCCCTACATGATCCTGTCCCTCTTCTATAGTGGGTACTTCCAACCTCCCCTCCCCCCAAGGATGCCCTCCCATCCATCATCCCTCCTCTCATCCCCCTTCCCCCTATTCTGCTGCAGGTTGAGATATCTCATTTAGTATGTATGTCATTCTCTCCCTGAACCAAATTCAATGAGAATGTGGTTTTGCCTTTTTGCCTTCCTATTCTTCCCCTCCCTTGCAGCCTCTTCCCCTTGCTTCTTCCACATGAGATAGTTTACCCTACCCTGTCTCTCCCCATCTCCTCTTGCCACTTTCCTCTCTCACCTCATAATTTCACCCCTTGAGTATCCTCCCTTCCCAACAAATTCAACCTATGCCCTCTATCCATATATAACTGTAAACATATATACACACATTCACATATGTATTCATATGACCATACACCCTTCTTCCATTATTTTCATACTGAGAGAGGTTTCATCAGTCACTGTTATTGTTTTTCCATATAGGAATGTAAATAGTTCAACTTTGATAAGTTCCTTTTGATTTCTTTTCCCTGATTACCTTCTCAGGCATCTCTTGCTTCTTGTGTCTGGATGTCAAAATTTCTATTCAACTCTGTTTTTTTCCTCAAGAATGCTTGAAAGTCTTCTATTCCACTGAATGACCACATTTTCCCCTGAAACAAAATACTCAGTTTTGCTGGGTAGGTGACCCTTGGGTTTAATCCCAGCTCTTTTGCCCTCTGGAATATCATATAACATGCCCTTTGATCCCTCAATGTAGAAGATGCCAGGTCCTGTGCTAATCTGATTGTGTTTCCACAATATTGAAATTGTTTCTTCCTGGCAGCTTGTAGTATTTTTCTCTTTGATCTGGGGATTCTGGAACCTGGCTATAATATTCCTGGGAGTTTTCTTTTTGGGATCTTTTTCAGGAGGTGATCGGTGGATTCTTTCAACCTCTATTTTGCCCTCTGGATCTAAAACATCAGGGCAATTTTCCTTGAGAATTTCTTGAAGGGTGATTTCTAGGTTCTTTCTTTGATCATGGCTTTCAGGTAGTCCAATAATTTTTAAATTGTCTCTCCTGGATCTATTTTCCAGGTCAGTGGTTTTTCCCATGAGATATTTCACATTGCCTTCTAATCTTTCATTTGTTTGGATCTGCTTAACAGCATCTTGATTTCTCATAAAGTCATTAGCTTCCATTTGCTCCAGTCTAACTCTGAAGGAATGAATCTCCTCAGTGAACTTTTGAGATTATTTTTCCATATGGCAAATTCGACTTTTTAAGGCATTCTTCTCCTCATTGCCCTTTTGGGCCTCCTTTGCCATTTGAGTTAGTCTATTTTTTAAGGTGTTGTTTTCCTCAGTCAGGCTGTTGACCCTCATTTCATATTTTTCCTGCATCCTTCTCATTTCTCTTCCCAATTTTTCCTCCACTTTTCTTATTTGATTTTTAAAGTCCTTCTTAAGGTCCTCTATGGCCTGTAACCCACTCATGTTTTCCTTTGGGGCTTTTGGAGCATGATTTCTGACCTCACAGCCCTCCTCCTGTTCCATGCTTCAATCCTCTTTGCCCCCAAAGTAGGAGTTTAAGGTTGCATTTTTCTGTTTAATTTGTTTCCTTTGCCTTGGCATGTTGTCACTTAATTACTTGACTTTTGGGCTTGTTGCCACACTATGGCTCTGCCACCACACAGGGGGATTTTCGTCCCAAACGTGTGGGGGACAACTTCCGTTTCTGGCAAGCTGGAAACCCACCCATGACCTCCACCCCAGATCACAATCCAGATCCAGGGAGGCTAAAGCAAGAGCCATTACCCCCCAAGACTGATCGCTGAATCTCCCTACAGTTCACAGGCCAGGAGCTGGAGCTGCCTCAAAACTACAAAATGGTGTGTCTCCTCAGCGGCTTCTAGCCCCCAGGGGAGGAAGCCACCGCATTCCCCAAATACTGGTCCCAAAGTCCATAGGGCACTAACCTCTCACTTTGTCCTAGGCATGTCTATGTTGATAATTCTGGAATCACCACAGCTGCTGGTGTTCTGGGGTCCCTCCAGCCGGCTGCTGGCCCTGCTGCCCTGGGGCTAAAACCGCTCACCCGGACCTGGGCTCTGCTGTCCCTGCGCTGCGCACTGTGCTGCTGGCTCCCAGAGTACTGCCCGCTCCCAGAGCGCTGTGCTGGTCCTTCCTGCAGGGCTGCTGGGCTGTCCTCAGTGGGAGGTTAGCTTGTCTGTGTTGTTCTGTGGATGCTGGGGCTCCAGAAGTTGTTCAGAGTCCCCTTTAACATATTTTGGAGGTGATCTCTGGGGAAAGTGGCTTGGACTCGCTGTTTCTACTCCGCCATCTTGAGAGAATTAATATTATCCAAAATTTCCCTCTTCAAAAAAATCTGAACAATAATCATTTGTAGAGGAAATATTTTTTTGTCTAGATTTTTCATTTTTGTTTTCATTTTTTTGCCTACTACCCAATTAATTAGCTACTCTCCATGATCTTAGGGCCAAGAATGACTGGCAAGGGGCCAGTGGTATGTGGTCATCCCAGGAGTGATTTGTGATACAAGGAAGAAGACTAGGTTCAGGTTGGAAAGTCTACAGGGATAATGGTTCCATGATTCTAGTAGTCACACAGCGGAAGCCAGGGATAATGATTCTATTAGTGACCCAGTAGAAGCCAGTGATGATATATTCAACATCAAAGCAAAAGCTTGGCTGGCAAGGTTTCAGGGCCAGAAGCTGGAGGTGTCCCTATGATCCAGAAGAGCAAGTGGCCAATGAGACCATTTTGGAATACAGTGGGAAAGAACTGTCAAATGGGGTCTAAGACCCAGGAGAAAAGTCCATGAAACTGAGTAAATAAACATATTAGAATTCATTCAGATGAAGACTAAATTTCCAGTTTGACTCTATACAGTGGCTGTGCCCATGGGATCCATAGTGGTTGAGCTTTACTCTTCTTCCTCTGGAATAGCTCTATTTGTTACCACTTCAACCCTTCTCTTAGTGTTTCCCACTTGGGAAACTATTTTGTAGAAGTGAGGAACTTGAATTAAAGATTGAACATTGAGATTTATCTTTAATACTTCAAGTTTCTGTAATTTCATTGGTATGAGTATTCCCTTCACTGATGCCTACCAAAATCTTTTCTTTAATTATAGGTGATCGCAGATAATTGATGTGGCTGAAGGGTATGTCACAATCTGGACAGTCTATAACCAATATTTTTTTAAATATTTAAAAGTAACAAATATATATTTTTAAAATAGTTATGTGCCTGGTTGCTTGTTATATGTTGGGGGTACAAGTACAAAGAATGAAATAATCTCTACTTATAGTGAGTGAACTTATATTCAAATGTTGATAAATCTCTTTGAATTTCGCTTGGCTGCTCCTTGGACAAAAGCCACATAGCCCACCACCCAACTCTTACTCAGGATCTTTTTAGCTTGGTAGGATTTTGTGCTTTTCTTGTATAACCTTTGGGAACTTAGGGTCATCTTCACTCTACAGTGAGGCATCAGAGTAGGACTTTGGTGGAGGAAGACTTGTGCTAGCTATTTAATGGCATAACTACCAAACAGTTTATAGATCACTCACTTTCTCACAATCTGTAGATTGCCTAATCTGGTCTTGCTATCTCTCTGTCTGCTTTTCCTCTTATTGATCCCAGTCCCTAGAATGTACAGCTTTCTTGCCTCACTTTGTTTCTCTGAAGGCTCAGAATTCTATGAGAAGTCTTTCCTGATCCTTCTAGCCATTGATGTTCTCCTTTCAAATATGTCCTCATATTTCTTTTGTGTGTTTTTTCTAAATACTTGTATATGTACATATTTTTCTCTCCTAGAAGCTAGCTGTGTTAAACACTTACTAGTTCTGTGACCCTGGGCAAGTCACTGAGCCTCCTTCTGCCTCAGTTTCCTCATCTGTAAAAATAAGGATAATAATAGCACCTATTCTCCAGGATTGTTATAAGAATCAAATGATTATTTCTATCTATCTATCTATCTACATATATATATATTTTTTTTTTTTCTATGACAGATTGTAAATTTGAGGGCAGGTATGTTTCATTTTTTGTCTTTGTGTTTTCATCATCAAGTACAGAGGAGATAGTAGGTACTTAATATATGCTCATTGATTGATTTATTGATTGATAGGGAAATTATTTTAAGTAGGTCTCCTTTTTTCATCACCACCTTCCTGGTAGGCCTTAGTTTCAGGAAGCATGGTAGTGACTCTTATCCGTATGTTAAAGAGACCTAGAATTAGAGATTTTACTGGAGTGACTCAGAATGAGTACATGTACTGTGATGGATAGAATGTCATTCATTTGTTGCAAAAGGAAATACTCAGATATTCCATGGAGTTTTCTAAGTGACCATTTTGACATTTGGTACCCAGACATTTTTATTGTAGTGAAAATTTCTCTGCCTAATAAATTACTTGGTTATATAAGTAAAACGGTTCTATTGATGGCTTTACAAGTAAAAAAACAACAACAACATACAATCACATCTAAAACGGCAAGCCTTTACTAAAGGAATAACATCTGAATTAAATTGCACAGTGCTTTGTTGATAGTTCAAGACAGTTGTTTCTCAATAACATGAAAAATAGCTTTAGAAAAAGCAAGGTGGAAAAGTCAAGTGTCACCTAATAAAACATTACTGTCACTTTTAGAATGCTAGAGGAAATTATTTTTCAAAAGAATAATTACTGAGGTTAAATCTTTTCATGTGAAAACTGAGAAAATGGACACATAGGGAATAAACAATGCTGGCCACATTCTAAATTTCAGAATAAAGGTCAAAATTAATTTTCTGAATAGAATAGTGTGTCACATGTTTAGCATTTGCATACACTTATTAAAATCTTTAAAGGTGTGGTAAGCTTCTTGATCCTTGTTTCAAGATGGATGGTGTGGCTACCAACATTACTACTGGGTCCTTCTCTGTCTCCTCTAATGTTCTACTTTGAGAACCCATGGGGAGGCATCAAAGGCAATGCCATTAGAACAAAATTAACTGTGGACGGTCCCTCCAACGTTGAGTGGCTTTGAATATGGGTCCTGTGCTGGACTATGTGCCTGTTGTCTAAGGATCAGCCCAACTAAGTTCAGGCTTAGGCTCAGCCTTCTCTGCCCTTGATGTTTAAAAAAGTGTCACACCTGTGGGCTTCTCATATGTCATATGTGTCACAAATTAACCCTACTATAATCTTCAGGATTAAAATCTTATAGAAGTTTTTCCCCAGTGGGAAAAGCAAGCAAATTTCCTAACAGATCTGTTACATTAGTGTGTAAAGAAAGCAACACTTCAAAAATACTTTGCTGTGAAGCCTTGTAAACTAGTAAAATTTTAGTGTTAGAAAGGACTCCAGGGACCATCTTTTCTATTCTGTGATTTTGTAGACTAGAAGAGTAAGTACTATGATCTAGTCCAGAATTCTTTATAGAACAATTTATCCAACTAGTATTCTATTGAGATACTGGATGACAAATGATAGCATGGAATATTGGGAAGACTTAGACCCAGAGTCAGAAGAGAGAGGCAATTACCAGTAGTGTAAACCTAAGCCCTTTTAATCTCTCACAACTTCAAACTTCTCATTTTTAAATGGGAATTTTATTTGTATAATATATGTTATTTATGTATATTCATATATTATATATGTATATATTTTATAAATTTGATATCTTATTTGTGCACAAATATAACATTTGCACCACCTACCTCACAAGGTTGTTGTAAGGAAAATGCTTTTCACCCTTAAATTGCTATATAAATGTGTTATTAGTTAACATTATTCATAATGAAATTGACTTTGACCAAAAATTCTCTCAAAGACTTTTAGATAACTGAACTATTTTCCTTTCCAGAAAAAGGAAAAAAAGATACTTTGTTCTTAAATTATGCTTTCACTTGTAGATTTGGTTTCCAGTTGAGTGTTGATATGCTTTTGTTAAGTTAGCATGGGGAGTAAAAAGAAAACCCCTAAATTGCAGCAACTTTTATGTGCTTATTTGTTAATAAAAGAAAAGAAAATTGGTTAATAAAGCCATAGGATTGTTCCTGGTAATTGCTTCAATTACATTTGGAAAATCAGAATGTGTTCCCAGGTAAACATTACATCCCTTCACTTTCCTCATGTCCTTGTTGGCACAGCTCTCCTTCCTCCCATTCCCCACAATATCAGCAATGAGAGTCTGTTATCAAGAAAACAAAGTACAAATTTCAATAGCAATTATACAGATGGGTAACCTGCCCTTCCTCATGGAGGGGAAGGTGATCTTGCTTAGCTGAACACTTTAACATATCCAACTTTTCAGATAAATAAATCTACATTCTCCAAAGTTTATGGCAGATCATTAGTCAAGATGAAATTTCATCATGAAGAGTGGAGGAGCAAGAATATTAAAAATTATATTGCCATAGCAGCTGATAACCAACATTTACCTAATACTTTAGAGTTTGCAGAGCCCTTTATAGATATCATTAATATGATCCTCATAAGTGTGATGTAGAAAATGAGGGTATTATTATCATTTTCATTATCTGCATTTTACAGATAAGAAAAATTAACTAGTATCTGAGCAAAAGTTATCTGAGGTCAAATAGCAGTTAAGTGATCAAAAGGAAGAACTATCCTCTCCACCCCCTTTCTTGACCTTCTGCCCCATGCACCACAGTATTTATATTACCATTTTTGTAATAGCAAAGACCTAGGGGAAGGCCAAGCAAGTTTTTATATGTAAATGTAATAAAACATAATGTGCTGTTAGAAATTATAGATGTCATAGATACATAGGAAGACATATGAACTGATGCAAAATGAAATTAGTAGAACCAAAACAACTACATACAATGGCTACAACAATGAAAATATAAAGAACAAAAACAAAACAATGAAACCTGAATACTATGAAATTATAGTGATCAAGTTGGCCCCAAATAAGAGATATGAGCAGGTACCTCCCTCCCTTCTTTGCAGAAGTATGGGGGTAAGTAATAATGGACATAATATCAAACTTTTTTTTTGATATGCCATTTATTTTTGCTGAACTTGTTTTCTTTTTCACTTTTTTTTTGTTTAATTCATTGTTACAAAGGATAACTGGGGATGGGGTTTTAATGGAGATGTAGGTGACGTAAAAACAAAATGGAACAGTAAAATTTTATTTTATAAAGATCTTTTATCTATTTGGGATTGTTTGTTTTTTTTTTCCACTGATTATTAATAGTATCTGTAATTGTGTCTTTTTATTGATAAATTCTTTGAGGTCTTGTTCATCTTCAAAGGGCATTCTTTTGAAATAATATAGAGATGTTTTTAAGATATGTGATTGGGAGGTATAAAGTCATAGCCTTAAAATTTTGTGTATTTTCATTTAGTTTTGTTAATTTCTCAATGCTTTTTTGGAACAGTTTAAACAGTAATTGATACATTTTATATATAATTTCTCTCTTTCTTCCTTGGATGCTTTGCAGGTCTCTATCTTTGTTATCATAGAATTTAACAGTCATATGCTTTGGAGAATTATAATTAGGACTTTTTCATGATTAGGTCTTGTATGTTCTCTTCCCTTAAAATCATGAGTTATATGCTTTGTTGTTGTTGTTCAGTCTTCTCAGTCATGTCTGATTCTTTGTGACCCCATTTGGGTCTTGGCAAAGATATTGAAGTGGTAAGCCATTTCCTTCTCCAGATCATTTTACAGATGAAGAAACTGAGGGAAATAGAGTTAAGTGACTGCCCAGGGTCACCCAACTAGTAATTGTCTGAGGCCAGATTTGAACTCAGGAAGAGGAGTCTTCCTGACTCCAGGCCTGGCACTCTATTCACTGCACCATCTAGTTGCCCTAATGTTATAGCTTCAGAGATCGTTTAATCATGTGTTCAGAGGGTCATAGATCTAGATATACAAGGTATCTCAGAGAGCTGTAGAGGAAAGAATGGGAAAGGAAATGAGATTTCTGAATGAGAGAATGAAAAGAAGAATAAAAAGCTTAGAATAAGAGGTATAAAGACTTAAAGGAATTATTGAAAATTGGATTGGACCAATGACCTCACTAGGTACACAAAATTAAAAGATTATACAAATATTTTAAAATGTAGGATGTCTCCTACCAAAAACAACTATCCTGGAAAATAGGTCAAAGAGAGATAATCTAAGAATCAGACTATCTGAAAACGTAAAAACCAAACAAATATTTTAAGAAATCATGAATGATGAGTAAGAGTGCCGGCCTCGGAGTTGGGACGACTCGGCCTCAGAAAATGAGCACCCACACATAAAGAATGACTAGCACTAGCCATGTAACCTTGAGCAAGTTACTTAACCCCAATTGCTTAAAAAAAAAATCATGAATGAAAACTTTGTGCTAAGATTTCTTAGAGCAGATGGTAATGTGAAAATTGAATACCTACCACCCCCCAAAAGAAATCCCCAAATCCAAGTAAATATCAGAAGGGTAATTCTAAAAATCAAACCAGAAATCATCAAATTTAAAGGCTAAAACAAAACAAAAACTCTAAATGAATAAACAAAGGGATTTTTTTTTTTAAAGTGGGGACAACAAAAAAATAATTTGCTAGTTTCATTTTAAAAATAGAGAGAAGAGTACAAATTGCCAGTATTGAAAATGGAAAAAGGTAAAGTCACAATTGAAAAGAGAACATTATTAGAAACTCTTGCTCAATTATGTGCTAATTCACTGACAATTTAAATGAAGTAGATGAATAAGCACAAAAAAAATCTCATTAATAAAGGAAGAAATATAGTGTTACAATAACACAATTTCAGAAAAAGACATTAAACCAGCCATGAATGAACTAAAGAAAAACAATTGCAGGTTACAACTGAGTTGGGTTTTTTTGTTGTTGTTGGGTTTTTTTTGCTTTTTTTGGAGGGAGAGGGCAGGGCAATTGTGGTTAAATGACTTGCTCAAGGTCACATGGATAGTTAAGTGTCAAGTGTCTAAAGTCATATTTGAATTTAGGTCCTTCTGATTCCAGGGCCAGTGCTCTATTCACTGTGCCACCTAGCAGTTCCCGTACAATTGATTTTTTTTTCTTTTTGGAGGGCAGTTGGGGTTAAGTAACTTGCCCAAGGTCACACAGCTAGGTTTTTGTTTGTGTGTGTTAAGTGTCTGAGGCCTGATTCAAACCCAGGTCCTTCTGACTCCAGGGCCGGCGCTCTACTCACTGTGCCACCTACCCGCCCTGCCTATAATTGAATTTTACCAAATGTTTCAAGAACTCTTAATTCTAACATTACATAAATTTTTTTTTGAAAAAAAAAAAGGAAAAGAACAGATCTAATCAAATTCTTTGTATAATAGAAATATTTTCTTGATATATAAATGAAGGAAAGAGAAATAGGAGAAAGAAAATTATTTGCCAAGATAGAGCATTTTAAGGAAAGATTTTGGCAAAGAGAATACAGCAATATATCATAAAGATTATATGCTGTGACCAGAAAGAATTTATACTAAGAATGCAAGTTTGGCTTACTATCAGGAAAACTACAAAAAATAAAAGAGCAAATTAACAACAAAAATAGTAAAAATAACATGATTGTATAGATACAGAAAAACTTTTGACAAAAATACAAGATGTATGTTAAAAACATGAAAAATCATAAGAATTTTTTCCTTTGTTATATCAGTAAATAATATCCCTAAGAGCCAGATTTCTACATGATGAAAATAAACTACAGACCTTTCCATTAATATCACAGTTATACAGCAAGGATGGCCATTATTAACAGCATTATTATACTAGAAATAATAGCTATAGCACTAAGACAAGGAAAAAGGTAATAAGCTAAGCATATCAGATGATGTGATTGTTCACCTAGAGAGCTAGAGAAAGTAAACTAAAATTAATTGAAACTGTTAATAACTGGATTATCAGGTTTTAAGACAAACTTGTGTGCTAACTAGATTGGAAAAAGGAAAGAACTTAAAGATACATATGTCTGCTGTTCAAGCTATCATTTCAATTCTTGGCTCCTTCCTATTTCAAAGTCTTAAGGCAGCAGCTGCTGGTGCCGCCAACCCAGCAGCATTTCTTTTTTTTTTTTTTCCTCCTTTCCCTCTGATCTAGAGATGGCTAGGCCTAGAAATGACAGAAATAGTGTGTGTCTGTGTGTGTCTGTGTGTCTGTGTTTGTGTATAAATTATTCTATATACACTTAATATTTATCACTTCTTTATCTGGATGCAGATAGCATCTTTCTTCATGTCCTTTATAGTTAACCTGGGTATTTATAATAGACAAAAAAAATTTATTTGCTCAAAATTGTTTTTAGAACTATTGTGTTTATTGTATAGGGTATTCTCTTGGTTCTGCTCATTTTACTCTTCATTTCATGGAAGTCTTTCCATACTTTTCTAAAACAATTGAGCTCATTATTTCTTATAGCACAGTGGTATTCCATCACAATCATATACCACAACTTGTTTAGCCATTTCCCAATTGATGGGCAACTCTGTAGTTTCCAGTTCTTTGCTTCCACAAAGAGAGCTTCTATAAACATTTTAGAACATATAAGTTCTTTTCTTTTTCCCCTAATTATCTTTGGAAACAGACCAACTAGTAGTAACCCAAGTATTGATGGGTTAAAAATTTAATAACTCTTTGGGTAAAATTTCATAATTTGCTGTCCAAAATGGTTGGAACAATTCACATTTCCAACAATGAATTTATTGTCCCAATTTCCCATATTCTCTCCAACATTTGTCACTTTACTCTTCTATCATTTTAGTCCATTTGGTAGGTGTAAAATGACATCTCAAGATTGTTTTAATCAGTGTTTCTCTAATCAGTAATGATTTTGAACATTTTTTATATGACTAAATTGTTTTGATTTTTTTTTCTTTGTTGTAGGGAGAAAGGGTTGGGGTTTAGTGACTTCCCCAAGGTCACATGGCTAGTAAGTGTTAAGTGTCTGAGGCTGGATTTGAACTGAGGTTCTCCTGACTCCAGGGCCGGTGCTTTATTCACTGTGCCACCTAGCTGCCCCTGTCTTGATTTCTTTATTGGAAAACTGTCTTTTCATATCCTTGACCAAAAGATGTTTGTATTCTATTTTAGTGGTCTATAATTTTGATTATTTCTGTCCTATTTGTATAGACATTTGAGCATTCACCTATGAAAGAATGCAGATTAATAGTATGCATATATGTGCTTGCATGCATATGTCTATACTTTTCATATACCTGTTTTTGTTCCTTTTAATAAAGTTAATTTTGTTCATTCATTCTACCATCCTACTTATCAGATAGTATTAACACAAAACCAATTTGGATTGCTTGCTTTCTTAGCTGCGCATCCCAGTGTTGAAGGAAAAAGAGCATTTTGCAATATAGAATGTATAAGATAATTCTAGCATCTCTAATTCAGATTTCAGTCAGGGAAAGGACTAACTCTGTACTTCTCATCTCTTTCCTGGAATAAGCATCTATGGACTCATACACCCTAAAAATTGGACTATAGCACTCATTCTATAATACAAATATTTACTGTAAAAGGATATTCTTTTCTACAGGGGGGAGTTTTTTCTATAGAATAAAGTCTTTATATCATAATATAGTAAGAACAAGCCTTTCAGTTTACCTCCATATAGCTGAGTAACTGTTTCTCTCTTCCTTAGCCATAGGCTGTGCTCCTACTCTGGTCAGTAGGCTCATAATTATATGCTGTTAATCCTAAATGGAACCAGTGGAGAAATAGGGGATAGATTAACGTCAGATCATCACTACCACTAGACAATACAGAATTAACACTCTATTGACTTTATAGCAGTACTTTTATTATAGGTACTGTCATCATAATATTTGGAGGACATCTTGGTGTAAGGAAAAATATCTGATTAGAATCATTATACCTTTCACCATATCCATGACAGACTGTCCTCTCAGACTTTGCTGGAAGAACTCCAGAGGGAAAGAAGGGAAAGGAGTAAACATTTATCAGGACTAGTTATATGTCAGTACTATGCTAAGCGCTTTACAAATAGCATTTTATTTAATCCTCACAACAACCCCAGAGTTAGGTGCTATTATATTATATATATTATATTAAATATATTATATATATCTCCATTTTACAGTTGAGCAAATTAAGGCAGACAGAGACTGAGTGACTTGCTCAGAATCCCAAATCTAATAATGTGGAAGGCCAGATTTAAACTCTGGTCTTCCTGACTCTAGCCCCAACACTACAGTTATCCTTTCCACATCATGACTTTCCCCATTGCAGTTTCAATACATTTGCAGGACAGCTTAAGAAATTAAATGGGAATTTGGGGGGAGTTTTGTGAAAACTGCAGACACTGTGCAAAGGCCCACAGACAACACAGAAAAAGTTTAGAAACTCAGAAATGCATAACATATATGTATAATATCAACTCATTTTATCTTACAATACCATAAATATACCCACATTTTATAGTAAGATACTATAAACACTCCATAAAAGAAAAAGAAAAGATTCAGATTTCTCTGGTATTAAGGGAGGGCCAAAAATTTTTACACAGATTTTCCAGATCATGGGAGTGTCACATTCCTAATCCCCACAATGTGGAAGGGATAACTGTATATCCACCGTGCTGCCTAGCTGCTGGATAAGGTGACTGTCTCCTGAGGTAGGTCATTTCGTCTCTGGGTAGCTGTAACTGTTAAAAAAAAGTTTCCTTATTTTGAACTAATATTTTCTTCCTCTAAATTTCAGCTACTGGTACATGATTGGTCCTCTCAATTGGCCCAAACACAATCTAGTATCTCTTCAACCTTAGATATTTGAAGAAATTTAGGCTATTTGCAGATGTCTGACATGTTCCTCAGTAGATAGTAAATGTCCACTGACTGGATTGATTGGCTTTCTAGACGAAACAGTCCTTGTTCCTTTAGGTTATGTTTGATGCGGTCTTCTTCAGCTTCCTTGGTCATTGTCCTATCCATGCAATCCAGTTTGTTAATGTGTTACCTAAAAGTTGACATTGAGAACTGGGTCATGCTTTAGCTGAATGAATGAAAAGGTATTCATTAAGCACTTACTAAGCACTATTAAGCTCTGAGAATAGAAATATAAAAGCAAAGACACTCTTCACTTTCAAGGACTTTACATTCTAATTTGAGAAACAATACATCTAGGGGAGTGATGGCCAGTCAAGGTTCATCAGAGTATGGAGGGACAATTTTATCTTTTTGTTCTGTCACAAAACTTTCTAATGCACCCCAAAGTCACATTAGAGGATCATATTAGAAAAATTCTGTTCTAATTCTGTAAGCAAAGTAGTGGAAAGAACCTTATACTTGGAATCTGAAGGCCTGCCTTCAAAAACCAGCTCTATAAGCTACAATTTGTTACATTAAAATAGATTTATCTTCTTAGGCCTCAATTCTCTCATTGGCAGAATGGGAATTTGGGTTTTGATGATCTTACAGGTCCCTTCCCTAAACACCAGGATATGTCCCTGCCTAGCTACTTAACTTTGGCAAGTTACTTAACATCTCTGGCCCAAGTTTCCTGTTTGGAAAATAAAAGGTTGGAGGAGCTGGATTCTAAGATCCCTTTTAGTTCTCTTATTTTATGAGATTATGAATTTTATTTCTCTTCAGAAAAGATCCATATAATTCATATTTTAAAAATTAACCTGGTTTTTTTTTTAAACATAGACTATATAGTTGTATAATCTAGGTAATTTTGTTTTCTTCCTCTATTAAAATTTAAGATCTTTAAAGGAAGGGGCTATCTTGCTTTTGTATTTGTATCCCCAGGGCTTAGCACAGTATTTGATATGTAGTAGAGGCTTAATTGATGCTTTTAATAAATCCATCTGTCCATCCATCCTAATGTAAAATGTAACACTAAGTTTGTGATTGGCCATTTGTGAATTTTATTTCTTTGTCTTTATCATGTGATACTCTTGAGGTCAGGGAACCATAAAATGTTGAGGTTTAAGGTTTAGGGGTGCTCAAGACCCCAAAATACCAACATGCTGGGTCCTGCCAAATGAATTCAACTCAAGTCTCCTCTCAGCCAAAGTACTATGGGTAGACTCTTAAGGAGCCTCAGTATCTGTGACACGTATTGGACAAGCACGCCAGATAATCTAGCACAGAGTGAGTCTGGGATAATTCTCAGCCCCTTCTTAGAGGCAAGATGGGTCTTTTATACAGAAAGATTATGGGAGGATTTAGGATTGGTCTAGAGGAAGAGTTTGGGGAGGATCTTCAAGAGGAGTCAAATGAAGTTTGTAGTGAGAGATTTTAGGGCAGGAAATAGCTGGAGGCTACCTGGAGATGACCAACAATGGAGGGCTAGGCTAGTTTAAGGGTAACAGATTGGGGCATAGATATTTTGGGAGGATCCAGGGTGGAGAGTAGCTGGACAATGATGCCTAGGCTTGTAACAGAGATTTGGGTCTAGTGATAATGAAAGACTTATGGCCTCAGGCAAGTGGGAAGATTAAAAGAGAGCTCAAGGGAATTCCCAGAGCCTGTACCTCATCAATACAAGCTTTATAACCTAGGAGGAGGATAAGACAGTAAAACTCTTGACTCCTTTTAAATTGCATATATAGGAAAACTTCCTTTTCATTGCTTTCATTCTTTTTCCTTGTTAATCTTCGTTTTTTGGGGGGAAGAACATGATGAGGAAGGAACATTTTCCTCCTTATCCCTCATCTTTCTATCCTTTCCCCATCTTCTGAGTATTTTCTCATTTAAGAGTAAATGGAAGAATAAATAACAAATGGTAATGCTACGTATATAAAGTTCAAGAGACAGAATTTCTGGGTAATTGATCATTTTACTTATTATGGCTATGCAGCAACCAGCACCCTAGCATACCCAGGATGGCTGCTAGCACAGGTTCTTTGATCTGCTTTTCTAAAGGAAAGCAACTCAAAAGGGGTTAATAATCTTACTTTAATCAAACATATTTATCATTTACCTAGTTCAGGGGAAAAAGTCAGCACTCTGAACTTCAGAGAATACAAACAGAAATTACAAGCAGACAAAAAAATACAGAGAAAATAACACAATTTAACAGACAGGGCTTCTAGCTGTCCAACCATCATATATCTACATAGTTAGTTACCTGAGAGAGAAGTACCAACATCTGGGTTTTTTCAATAGCTGTCCAGAGTCTTATCTGGCCAAATCACAAAACTCTTCCCATAAGTGAGCCCCAAAGCAAAACCTTGCCTTAGAGTATATATAGCCTTCTCCAGGGTCAGAGAACATCACAACCCTGTGACCCACTGCCTTATTACAGAGTTACAAGGTGTGAGCCTTCCTGAAAAACAAACCTCCTCTAAGAAAACTTCTCTTGTGGGCTATGTTCCACCCTTCAGCAAATTCCTCCCACCACAGGCTCCATGTGACCACAATCAGCCTGTTAGGGGACAGAGTATATTTTCAAATCAGGGAAGGTCCTCAAATTCACTTAGCTTATCTGCAGGGAAGATCTTCAAATTCCATTACCAATATAGTTTTGTGAATAATTAATAAAAGGATGGTCAGTTGACTTTTTATTGTAAATTGAAGGACCCCTTTAGGATATCTCTTGATGCTTATGTACCCTTGGAAGACTGGGTTTTCCCAACAGGCAGAAATTAACTTTGATTGGTTAACAACTTGAGAATGGATATTATAATGAAAGGTGAACCTATTCTAATGAAAGGCTGGGGGATGTGACTTAGATTTTGTCTCTTTTCTCTACTAAGCCTCAGGTAATCTAGAGTAAGGGATCTACCTCCACCCAAGTTTACCTGAATAGAATACAATGGATGGAATTTATCTAGATTAGATTCTTTTACACTTTAAGCAGAACTAAGCTTCCTCTTTTGGATGGAGTCTCAAATGAGATCAAAAAGGCTGTAACCTGAGGATATGGGCAGTCTCATCTACCAATGATGTCCTTCAGATATTAGCTAAATAACCTACTAGAGGCTTGTTTCTGAATGAGGAAAATGCAAATGGAAAATCTCAATCTCAGCTAATAATTCATTATCAATATAAGAGAGAAACAATTGCCTTTCTCAGTAACATTTACTTATCTTCCTCTAGCTTCAATCTAGTGAAACTCAGCATACACTTATTATTTGGATATAACTTGCATAGTGTTATGGGAATGGGAATCTGAAGATCTTCCCTGCCCCTTGGCCCTTTGATAGGCTTAAGTGACTCTGAGAACCTTCCTTGATTTGAAAATATACTCTGCCCCCTAATAGGCTGAATATGGTCATGTGGATGTGGAGCCTGTGGCAGGAGGCTTGTTTTTCAGGACTGCCCAGACCTTGTTGCTTTGTGACTGGGCAGTGGGTCAAGAGGGTTATGACATTCGCTCCCAGGAGAAGGCTATATATACCCTGATTTGAGGTTTTGTTTTGGGGCTCACTTTGAGAAGAGTTGTGTGATTTGACCAGATGAGACTCTGGGCAGCCATTGAGCCCCCAAGCTTTGAAAATCCAGATGT
This sequence comes from Gymnobelideus leadbeateri, assembly GCA_011680675.1. NCBI lineage: Eukaryota > Metazoa > Chordata > Mammalia > Diprotodontia > Petauridae > Gymnobelideus > Gymnobelideus leadbeateri. The sequence goes on from WOXC01007601.1 coordinate 31,947, forward strand.
TGGTGCTTGCCTCTCTGGTAATTGACTAGGTATGGATGTAATGGTCAGACAGCCTGTCTGCTGATATGTTTCTCTGTCTGCTTGTACCTTCTGCTTGTAACTTGTTTGTATTCTCTGACGTTTGGGTGCTGAACTTTTTCCCCTGAACTAGGTAAATGACATATATTTGATGAAAGCAAGATTGTTAAACCATTTTGAGTTGCTTTCCTTTAGAAAAGCAGATCTAAGAACCTGTGTTGGCAGCCACCCTGGGGATGCTGGGGTGCTTGCTGCTACATATTAGCATCTGGGAGATGTTATTGCTTCTCTTCTTTTTTACCTTTTTTTGGGTTGTGCAGTATGGGACAGGACAAGGTGGGGAGAATTATTGAAGGAAGCCTGGAAAAACAAAGCTGAAGTTTCTTTTATCATTTCCAGTGGGAGAACACAGTGCTGTTAATGCAAAGGATTGTAAAACAATTCCCACAGCTGTTCTCAGATCCTGGAGGCTTGGAAATATGCTTTCAAATCTCTCATTGGAAGAGTTGTAAGAGATTATCTCCAGAACATATTACTGAAATGGTGTTGGCAGAATCAGTGGCACAAATTTCTATTGCTAAAAATGAGGAAGGAGTTTAAATTGCCTTTTCCTATGGCTTTCCACTTTTCTTTCTATTCAAATATATAGAAAATGTGCCTGTGTTTGCTCTGATAAATCTAGCCATTCACAACTGCCCTTCTGTTTTTAAGCCTTTTGCATCTCAAGTGGTTCTAAGCAATCTTTCAGTGTGTATGAAATCAGTTCTAAGTGAAATAGTTAGCTAAATTCTTAGCTGGAAGCTGCCTGTGATGCAACATAGATCCATTAATTTACATGTTAGCCTGAAGGAAGTCACCCCAAATGGAAAGTTATATAGATCTTATCAACATCACTATCATCATTTCTAATAATGTTATTGATCATTGTATTCATGGCCTCATCTTCTGCAGAAGCACATGATCCTTACCTTGAAATAGAGAATATTTATTATATGTACATATTTTTGTATGTGTGATGTACTATATATAATTTATGATTTGAATACTTAATTTTAAATGCCACAACCTATCATTGTTTGGTATATTTGAATTTGTTTACATAGTTCTGACCTTGTGAATCCTGACTAGAATTCAGTGTAGTAGATTAGGTGGAGCAATGACCTTTTACTCACATACAATCTCTTGTTTTTGAGCCCTTTTCAGGTAGAGTGTTTTTAATTAGAACCATGATGTTTACCAAATAGAACCAGGTGACAGAAGAAAAGTTGTAAACTGATGGATTATGAAATGATTATCTCTTTAAAATCATGTCTTTTCTTGAGTTCAGTTGACAAAATGAATAACCTAGTGATAATGTTGGTAATAAGAACAATAATAATACTTAAGAATTCTATAATGCATATCAGTTTTCAAAGCCCTTTCCATATTATTGGAATATCTGGTTTGGGATCCCTGGAATCCCAGAGAGATCCCTGGTTGTATTGTTTCTCTGTTTTTGTCGGAGTACTTTCACAAAGGCTGGGGGAAATTAATGCATACATCTTCATTTTAAGGCAACATTTGAACTTAAAAGGTTCATAAAAAATGGGGCCACAAATTCAAAGAAACCAGAGAGGCGCAAATATAAGATTACTACATATTTCAGTAGCCCCTAGTTGATAATATTTTAGATTTTTCAATTCAGTTTGTAGTAGCATTTGTCTCACAGCTTAAAATCATTAAGGCTCAACAATAACCCTTCCTCCTTTTGGTTCCTCTCTTTTCCCAGGCAAGTAAGTTGTTTCACTTTCTCCCTTTCTATTAAATTGTTGAATTAGAAGCTTATTATACAATGCCCATGCCTCGTGAGGCTAGTGGCCTATCTTTAGACTAATATATATGCATACACACACACACATACCTAAAATGTTAAAAGTATATCTAGCTTTGTAATCAATGAACCTGCATTATGTTTAAGAACTTGCCTTCCAGCTGAAACTATCTTAATATTTTACCTGAAAAATACAGTACATTCATGTAAACAACACCCCATCTTTATTTCATCTTGCCAGGTTAGTTTTAGAAAAATATGCAGCATGTTCACCTTTCTCCAGTCACAATCTCTGTTTGTTTGTATTGAGGAATATTCAGTTAGGCGAGCACATTTATATAATGTTAAAGGAATGAGTTTTGGCTGGATGTTTGTCACATGAGGTTTGCATTAGCAAGAATGAATGTTATTAAAAACAGCACAGGGAAACATGACTCTAGATAGGTTTCTCTTTTAAATAAGATTTTGATTTCACCTCTATCAGGATAGGATTACTTTATAGTACATATATAACTGACTTTTTCCACAATTAAATAGTTCTCTTTCGACATAAGTACTATATGTGCACGTTTCTAAAAGCTGTCAAGTTTGTATGATTGTACATAATGCTTAAAATGTTTTTGTCTTTTCAAATTGTTTGTGCTAAAAGAAATAATATAGTTTTCGTTTTTAAATTTAATTTTGTTATTTCAGTTCTTTATCCTAATATTTTTTCTTTTAAATTGGAAATTTAAACATTTTTGTCTTTATACTTTATAAAGAAACACATGGAAAAGTTGCATCTACTCTTATTCCATGTTCTACTTTTGATGACTGTAGTACAGAATGAATAAAGAGTTTAAGTTGTTTATGTATTTAGTTCTTTGGACTTCAGCAGAATCTATTAGTTTCTATCCTTAGTGGATTTGCTTCTTGTAATTAGTATGCATTAGGTTGAAGTTTGAATCATTAAGCTTCACAAACACATAAGCCCTATAGAAGATTATCTCATGGTTGTAAATGTAATTTCCTCCATCATAACAGTAATTTCCTTCTTTTAAAAATATAAACTGCTAGAGTGAGGTCTGGCATTATTTATTTTTCAAATTTTGGATCTTTTTATAAAAGTCATGTGCTTGGTAGTTAAATAATAATACAATTCCTGTCTTTAGTGTCTCTCAGTTTGCATTGCATACATTCCTCTTAATACTGAGTTATCAGAAGACAAGAGGTCAATTTTGTAATCATTTAGACATAGTTCTTTGTGTGATTATCAGCAGTTTTGAAGATTATGCTTTTGTTATTTCCTGCTGTATATGTTAAGAGTAGTTTGAAAGCATCTGTATGGGGGAGCCATGTGGTTGGGAGATTGATGTTAGAATAAGAAGACTTTTCCCCTTAATTATATGCATCATGCATCCATAGAGATTGTACCCAACAATATCATCATAGAAAAAATTGGTAATTAGTGAATAGAATCATGTAACAGCAAGCACCCTAGCATACCCAGGATGACCTGCTAGCATAGGTTCTTTGATCTGCTTTTCTAGGAAAAAACTCAAAAAGGGGTTAACAATACTTCTTTTAATTACATTCACTAGTCTAGGGGAAAGGTCAGCACCCTGAACATCAGAAAAAAAATATGAGCAGAGAAATTAGCATAAAGACCAACAGACAGGGCTCTGACTGCCTGAATCAAAGCAATATTGCTATATATTTTACATATGCCACTGGATTGAGAGAGCCTTTACATCTGAGCAGGTGAGGGATCTGAACATACAGCTACTCAGTTTCAACCAGAAAATCAAATAGTCCTTCTCATAAGCAAACACCCAAAGCAAAATACCAACTCAGAGTACATATACACTTCTTAGCGTTAGAAGGCATCACAACCCTCTTGACTCAGTGTCTAATTAACTTAGTACCAAAAGATGTGGAAGCCTCCCTATAAGCAAGCTGCCCCAACCAAGCTTTTTCTTAGGCAAGTCCCTTCCCCAATGGGCTCCATATGAGGCCTATTAATGGGTGGCGAAGATCTTATTATCCCATTAACATTACAAATCAGGCCAGAGGCAGAGCCAAGATGGTGGAGTAGAAACAGCGAGTCCAAGCCACTCTCCCCCCAGATCACCTCCAAACTATGTAAAAGGGGACTCTGAACAACTTCTGGAGCCCCAGCACCCACAGAACGACACAGAGAAGCCCTTCAGGAAGGACCAGCGCAGCGCCCTGGGAGCTGGCAGCACAGTGCGCAGTGTGTGGGGAGCCCAGCACAGGTCCGCCTGAGTCGCGGTTTTAGCCCCAGGGCGGCCAGGCCAGCAGCCAGCTGGAGGGACCTCAGAACACCGGCAGCTGTGGCGATTCCAGAATTATCAAAATAGACATGCCTAGGACAAAGTGAGAGGTTAGTGCCCTATGGACTTTGGGACCAGTATTTGGGGAACAAGGCAGCTTCCTACCCTGGGGGCTAGAAGCTGCTGAGGAGACACACCATTTTGTAGTTTTCAGAGGCAGCTCCAGCTCCTGGCCTGAGAACTGTAGGGAGATCCAGCAATCAGTCTTGGGGGGTAATGGCTCTTGCTTTAACCTCCCTGGATCTGGATTGTGATCTGGAGTGGAGGTCGTAGGTGGGTTTCCAGCTTGCCAGAAATGGAAGTTGTCCCCCCACACATTCGGGATGAAAGTTCCCCTGTCTGGCCCCCTGTCTAGGGGCAGAGCCATAATGTAGCAACAAGCCCAAAAGTCAAGCAATTAAGTGGCAACATGCCAAGGCAAAGGAAACAAATTAAACAGAAAAAAATGCAACCTTAGACTCCTACTTTGGGGGCAAAGAGGATCAAAGCATAGAATAGGAGGAGGGCTGTGAGGTCAGAAATCCTGCGCCAAAAGCCCCAAAGGAAAACATGAGTGGGTTACAGGCCATAGAGGACCTTAAGAAGGACTTTAAAAATCAAATAAGAGAAGTGGAGGAAAAATTGGGAAGAGAAATGAGAAGGATGCAGGAAAAGTATGAAATGAGGGTCAACAGCCTGACTGAGGAAAACAACACCTTAAAAAATAGACTAACTCAAATGGCAAAGAAGGCCCAAAAGGGCAATGAGGAGAAGAATGCCTTAAAAAGTCGAATTTGCCAGATGGAAAAAGAATCTCAAAAACTCACTGAGGAGATTCATTCCTTCAGAGTTAGACTGGAGCAAATGGAAGCTGATGACTTTATGAGAAATCAAGATGCTGTTAAGCAGATCCAAACAAATGAAAGAATAAAAGGCAATGTGAAATATCTCATGGGAAAAACCACTGACCTGGAATACAGATCCAGGAGAGACAATTTAAAAATTATTGGACTACCTGAAAGCCATGATCAAAGAAAGAACCTAGAAATCACCCTTCAAGAAATTCTCAAGGAAAATTGCCCTGATGTTTTAGATCCAGAGGGCAAAATAGAGGTTGAAAGAATCCACCGATCACCTCCTGAAAAGATCCCAAAAAGAAAACTCCTAGGAATATTATAGCCAGGTTCCAGAATTCCCAGATCAAGGAGAAAATACTACAAGCAGCCAGGAAGAAACAATTTCAATTTTGTGGAAACACAATCAGAATAGCCCAGGACCTGGCAGCTTCTACACTGAGGGATCAAAGGGCATGGAATACGATATTCCAGAGGGCAAAAGAGCTGGGAATGAACCCAAGGGTCACCTACCCAGCAAAACTGAGTATTTTGTTTCAGGAGAAAATATGGTCATTCAGTGGAATAGAGGACTTTCAAGCATTCTTGCGGAACAAACCAGAGTTGAATAGAAAATTTGACATCCAGACACAAGAAGGAAGAGATGCCTGAGAAGGTAATCAGGGAAAAGAAATCAAAAGGAACTTATCAAAGTTGAACTATTTACATTCCTATATGGAAAAACAATAACTGTGACTGATGAAATCTTCCTCAGTGTGAAAATAATGGAAGAAGGGTGTATGGTCATATGAATACATATGTGAATGTGTGTATATATGTTTACAGTTATATGTGGATGGAGGGCATAGGTTGAATTTGTTGGGAAGGGAGGATACTCAAGGGGTGAAATTATGAGGTGAGAGAGGAAAGTGGCAAGAGGAAACAGGGAGAGACAGGGTAGGGTAAACTATCTCATGTGGAAGAAGCAAGGGGAAGAGGCTGCAAGGGAGGGGAAGAATAGGAAGGCAAAAAGGCAAAACCACATTCTTATTGAATTTGGTTCAGGGAGAGAATGACATACATACTAAATGGGATATCTCAACCTGCAGCAGAATAGGGGGAAGGGGGATGAGAGGAGGAATGATGGATGGGAGGGTATCCTTGGGGGGAGGGGAGGTTGGAAGTACCCACTCTAGAAGAGGGACAGGATCAAGTAGGGAATGGACCAGGTGGGGGGTGGGATGGGTGGGAGGGAATTATAAGCCGCCTTGTACAATATATCTACTATGGTAATGTTTTGCATAGCTAGATATGTGCAACATATACTGAATTACTTATCTTCCCAGAGGGAATGGGTGACAAGGGAGGAAGGGAATGGTTCTGAAATTCGCAGTCTTAAAATTAAATGTTTCAAATATATATAAATACTATAAAAAAAACATTACAAATCAGATCACATAATTGATAGCTTGTGTGTCAGTTTCTCTTCATTCTCAGGGATGCCAAGGAAACTGTTCTTCCACTGGCGTATTGTCTGATGTGATTCATGTGTTGCTTGTGTTATCCTCATTTTCATAGCTTTTAGGGCTTGTGTTCTCTAATATGCTATACTTTGTGAAGGGTAAAGATATTTCGCTCTTCCTTTCACCTTTATTTTTAAAGATTGCTAAAACATTCATAAACCAAATGTAGTAAGGAATGTCAGGATAAGATAAAATATTCCATTTCGTTGATCTGTGTACCCATGTAGCAGCAAGCACCCCAATATCCCCAGGGTAGCTGCCAACACAGGTTCTTAGATCTGCTTTTCAAAAGGAAAGCAACTCAAAACGGGTTAACAAGCTTACTTTAATCAAACAAACATACATTACCTAGTTCAGGGGAAAAGGTCAGCACCCCAAACTTCAGAGTTACAGAACTTACAGATCAAACAGACAGGCTTCCAAACTGTCCCAACATTACATACATCAATACCAAATCACAGTTACCAGAGAGGGAAGCATCAACATCTGGGTTTTCAAAGCCGGGGGGCTCTCAACAACGGCTTCCCAGAGTCTCATCTGGTCAAATCACACAACACTTCTCAAAGTGAGCCCCAAAGCAAAGCCTCTCATCAGAGTTTATATAGCCTTCTCCTAGCTCAAAGATTGTAACAACCTTCTTGACCCACTGCCCAATCACAAAGTATCAAGGTGTGGTCTTTCCTGAAAAACAAGCCTCCCACCACAGGCTCCATGTGACCACATTCAGCCTATTAGGAGGCAGAGCATATTTTCAAATCAAGGAAGGTTTTCAGAGTCTCTTAAAGCCAATCAAAGTCTCTTAAGCCAATCAAAGGGCCTAGGGGCAGGGAAGATCTTTAAATCTGCATTTCCATTACATTCGGCCCCAAGATCTTTCATGCCCATAGCATACGCAATTTACATTTGAATTAGCACTAAAACATCTCTTAGGTCACATTTTCAAGGTACATCTAAAGTTACCAAAGTGGCCACTGGGCCTTAAACAAAGTTTGTTTTTTTCAAAATACAAAGCATTATCACATCAATTCACAAAATACAAAGCATTATCACATAAAGTTCTCTTGGGAGGAGGGGGGTGTCCTTCCCATAACACTGCTCCAGCCCCTGCTTCCAAATCCAGAGAGGGAGCTGGGCAACAAAACCAATGTGGGGTCCTTGGGGTGCATGGCACTTCACCCCACCCATCATAGTTACAAGTCCATCCTCCCCCTGGGTCCCAAACTGTGGGATGCAACCAGGAAACACATTCAGTGCCCCTGCTTTGCCACACAGTCCTTATCTTGTGCTGTGGCTGAACTCCAAACTCCTGGGTTCCTTCTCCTCCAGCAGAAGGCAGCAGCTCCAGGCTTTTCCACAGGTCTCCATGCAGGCAGCTCACCATTCCTGCTCTCAGCTCAGTGAAGTCAGCATGCAGGTCTTTCTCTCCTGCTCCATGGTTCCACAGAATCACAGCTACCACAACTGGGAAACAAACAATTATCCCAGCCCCCATACTTTCCTTTTACTCAGCAGATCCCATCCTCGTCGCCATTTTGTAGCAGCAAGCACCCCAATATCCCCAGGGTGACTGCCAACACAGGTTCTTAGATCTGCTTTTCAAAAGGAAAGCAACTCAAAACGGGTTAACAAGCTTACTTTAATCAAACAAACATACATTACCTAGTTCAGGGGAAAAGGTCAGCACCCCAAACTTCAGAGTTACAGAACTTACAAATCAAACAGACAGGCTTCCAAACTGTCCCAACATTACATACATCAATACCAAATCACAGTTACCAGAGAGGGAAGCATCAACATCTGGGTTTTCAAAGCCGGGGGCTCTCAACAACGGCTTCCCAGAGTCTCATCTGGTCAAATCACACAACACTTCTCAAAGTGAGCCCCAAAGCAAAGCCTCTCCTCAGGGCTTATATAGCCTTCTCCTAACTCAAAGATTGTAACAACCTCCTTGACCCACTGCCCAATCACAAAGTATCAAGGTGTGGGCTTCCTTGAAAAACAAGCCTCCCACCACAGGCTCCATGTGACCACATTCAGCCTATTAGGAGGCAGAGCATATTTTCAAGTCAAGGAAGGTTTTCAGAGTCTCTTAAAGCCAATCAAAGTCTCTTAAGCCAATCAAAGGGCCTAGGGGCAGGGAAGATCTTTAAATCTGCATTTCCATTACAACCCATCATTTCATTTACCATAGTAGGAAAGGTTGCCTATTTGCATATTAAAGAGCCTGGAAATTTTTTTCCAGAGAATTAATTCTGTATTTTATCTTATTCACTTATTACATGATATCACTGAATTGTTGAATTGTATCAGCTTAGGAATCATCTGGATCAAACCCCACTCATTTTATAGACAAGGGAACTGTGACTCAGAGTTGTGAATTGGGTTGCCCAAGGTTACTCACAAGAATATGTGCCAGAGGAGTGATTCAGAGTTATCTCTTCTGGAAATTTTAAAAAGAACACTACGGTTTAGATAGTTAATACTGTGTTGTTTTTTGTTTTTGTTTTTGTTTTTTAATAAAGCAATTGGGGCTAAGTAACTCGCTCAAGCTTACATGGCCAGTCATTATTTATGTGTGGGTACTCATTTTCTGAGGCCGGGACTGATCCTCGATCATCCTGACTCTGGGGCTGATGCTATTACTCACTGCACCACCTAGCCACCCCTAGTTAATACTCTTTTAACTCATGCTAAAATACATACAAATAACTTAACATGTGGGCTCTCAAGAAGACAAAAATTTCTGACTCCAGACCTGGCACTCTATCCAATATGTCACCTAGCCTTTAAAGACAAGCAGATAAAGCAATAGGGAAGATACTATTAACAAATGGCCTCCAGATTTAGACATGTACAGATAAATATTATAAGACCAAGGAAAGTAAATAAATACCTGGTGTAGCAGAGGAGCCAGTGGATTTTTTTTTAAAAGTATTTGGGGTTAAGTAACTTGCCCAAGGTTACAAGGCCACTTATTTTCGTGTGGGTGTTAAGTATCTGAGGCCAGAACCTATCCCAGGTCCTCCTGATGCTGGGGCCAGCACTCTAACTTGCTGGGGCTGGCACTCTTAACTCATTGTGCTACCTAGCTGCCCTGAGCCTATGGATTCTTTAGAGAGCATGAGACAACAGAAAGATTTTCCTTAATTGTTTAAAAGAGAAATAAGTATGGTGAAAGCAGAATATTTTACTTGTATAGTATAAGTCAACATCAGAGTAGAAAACCTTGCCTCTTCAGTATCAAACCTTAGCAAATAACCAGAAGGAAGAACTGATCAGGAAGGCAAATACTCAGAATGAAGGATAATCTGGGAGAACAGAAGCAAAAAGCAATGATATTAAAGAATCCATGATCTCCATGCAAGCAGCACATATTGATAATGAAGACAGGATGTGAAGAAATAACATAAAGATTCTTTGATCTCCCAGGAGAACACGAAAAGCTAAAGCAAATGAAAACAGAAATTCAATAAATAATACAAGAAAATTTACCAGAACTTCCGAACACAGAAAACAAAGCCAGTCAAAAGAATCCACAAATCACCTTCAGGGGAAAACATCCTACACTGCAAACTCCAAGAATCATGGATATTAAATATAATAATTTTAGTGACAAATAATAACATTTCTGCAAAGGAAAGGAAATTTGAATAACAGGATTATTTTGTACCCACTAGAAACCACAGGAGGGAATTGAACGTGTACTGAAAAAGCAAAGAAGTTCAAGATGCAATCCAGTGTGACATAACCTAGAAACCCAAACCTGAATATTAAAGGAAAAAAGATGGATATTTAATAAAAGGAGACATTTTAAGTACTTCTGTAAATAAAACCGGGCTTAAACTAAATATTTACTTTTCAAGTCCCAACACAACAAAAATAGAAGGCAAACAAATAGAGCAACTAAAAAAAGAACAAGTAACAAAATAAATTACAGCCTCCCCTCCCCCCCAAAAAAAACACTAAAAAAGAGAAAGTGCTTATGGGTTTGGGACAGCTAGGTGGCACAGTGGATTGAGTACCAGGTGTGGAGTCAAAAAGACTCATCTTTTATTTTTCCTTTTTTTTGGAGGATAATTGGGGTTAAGTGACTTGCCCAAGGTCACACGGCTAGTAAGTGTTAAGGGTCTGATGCTCTATTCACTGCACCACCCAGCCTCCCCTAGACTCATCTTCTTGAATTCAAATCTAGCCTAAAGATACATAGTAGCTGTGTGACCCCTGGCAAGTCACTTAACCATGTATACTTCAGTTTCCTCATCTGTAAAATGAGCTGAAGAAAAGAGCAAACTACTCTAGTATCTTTGCCAGGAAAACCCCAGATGAGGTCATGAAGAGTCGGACATGACTGGAAACATCCGAACAACAACATATTTGTGTGGATACCAAATGTTTATCAGAAAAATGTGAATTTCACATACATATAAATGCACCGTTCTCCAGTGGCTCATATACATAAGTCAACAATTATCAAAAGAATTGTACACTCGGGGCAGCTAGGTGGCGCAGTGAGTAAGAGCGCCGGCCTCGGAGTTGGGATGACCCGAGATCGAAACCGGCCTCAGAAAATGAGCACCCACACATAAATAATGACTAGCTGTGTAACCTTGATCAAGTTACTTAACCCCAATTGCTTTAAAAAAAAAAAAAGAATTGTACACTCCTATCCACCATACGCAAGCATGCTCTAAATTAACCACAATAAGAGAAATGCAAATCAAAGCAACCATGAAGTGTTACTTTGTACTCTGAAAAATGTCCATGATGAGAAAAGATGAGAATCGTTAATGTTGGGAGGGTAAAGATTGTGGGAAGATAAGTACACTAGTGAAAGATCGGTGGAGCTATGAATCACTGCAATCATTTTGAAATGCAATAAAGTAACCAAAACGTCCGTACTCCTTGACCCAGAGATTCTACTGCTAGCCAGAGAGACTATTGATCAGAAAAAAATATTCATAGTTTTACTTTTTATGTTAGCAAAATATGGGAAACAAAGTAGATAAGGGAATGCCCAACAAATCGTGGTAGATGAATACAATGAAATTATTACCATGCTGTAAGAAATGACAAATATGAATACAGAGAAACATGAAAATATGTATATGAACTGGTACAGAATGAAGCAGAGACAAGAAACCAATATACCCAGTGACTACTACAAATTAACAGAAAGAACAATCACAATAAATTAAAAATAAATGAATGTTGCAAGATTGAAGAAAGCAAGGGTGGCTCTAAATCAGAGATATGAAACAGTACCGCCACACTTCTACAGCATTGGGACAGCCATGACTATGGTGCTTTGCATATATTTTTTAGACTTGCAATATCTTGATCAGTTTTGCTGATTTTTTTTCTTTAAAAATATTATTTGTCATAGAGAGTGTTTCTCTTGGAGAAAAAAGAAGAGTGATACTGGGAAAAATTCTGAAGATATAAAAATTTTTTTAATCAATATTTATTTACAATAAAGTGTCTTGAGGAAAGGTTATTGAGGGATGTTGATAGAAGAATTGTCTAAATGCAGCTTTGAGGAAGAAAGGATCTGTCTATTCTAACTTCTGGCCTTGTGTTATGGCCTCATAGGAGAAAGTGAATGATAATTGAGTCTTTAGAGAAGAGGGAGATTTTGGTATTATCTTTTGCCTAGTCCCACATGTCCATTTGAAATTCTTATTCTTAAGTATAAATCTCAGGTGCCACCTCCTTAGTGATTATTCTACATACGACAGCAATTTCCCCCTTCTTTAAAACTCTGCTTTGCCTTATTTGTACCTCTTATGGCATTTTTTTTTTGCTTTTTTTTGGAGGGCAATTGGGGTTAAATGACTTCCCCAAGGACACACAGCTAGTTTTTTTTGTGTGTGTTAAGTGTCTGAGGCAGGATTTGAACTCAAGTCCTCCTAACTCCAGGGCCAGTGCTCTATTCACTGCACTACCTAGCTGCCCGAATTTAATCATTCTTATCTTATAAAGCATTTGTAATAAAAATGGACCCATGATATAGTTATTGTGGTAGTTGCTTTACCACATTCCCCTTTCTTCTTACTAGATTTTAAGTTAATTTAGATCAGAAAATTCAGGATCATGAGATTACAGTCCTAGAGCTGAAAGGAGTCTTTTAGACCAACTTTCTTACCTTTGTACTTTGTATCTAATAGGTGCTAAATAAATATTTGTTGAATGAAATTGTTAAAGAAGACTCTGTTAATGGAAATACTCCCTAGTGAAGAGAAGGAGTGAAGCACTATATGCTTGGTGTTGCAAGGAAATACACGTATGGTTAAAACATGGACCCTGCCTTTCCAAAGATTATAGTTATATTTGATACCTTAGAGTACTGGTGATTCTATGATTCTATGACATAATTTAGTTATTTTAAAGAATTATGTAGTTTCTTACCTGTCAAGAAAGATGTTCATTAAAGAAGATAGAGTGCTAGATTTAAAATCAGGTAGAGCCAGATTCAAATCCCATCTTTGACATTTATTAGCTGTGATATTGGGTAAGCCACTTAATATCTATGCGATTTGAGCAAAGCTCCAGGATTTATCTATTGTGTCACTGAGAGATTAGAATCTTATATAGAGAGCTTTCCATGTTGATGAAATCACATATTGTTCCCCTAATTCAGTGTCTAGTTGTGTTTAAGATGGGATTATATTTTTCATTGATGATCAGAAATGATCAGAAGGAACTTGCTTGTACTCAGTTGAAGCTCCAAGTTTTAGCAGATTCGTCATAGAGATGTTTTGATTTGTTCAAACATATATTAAGAAAATTTACAGTAAAAAAAGTCATTTTTTAAAAAATATAAAGTGCAATCATTAGTTTTTTAATCAGATTATAATTGAATTTTCTAAATTGGATTGGGACATGAAAGGGAAGCAGTGTTATGTACAGGAAAGAGCCCCCAGGAGAGTCATGGGACTTGTATTTCCCTCCCAGCTTTACCTTTTGGTACCTATGTGATTCTGGAAAAGTCACTTAACCTCTTTCTGTGTTAGTTTTCTCATCTCTAAAATGAGAAGATTGGGCTAAATGATCTCTAAGGTCCCTTCCAGCCCTAAATTTGTGATCCTAGGACTCACTCTATCAAACCCAATGCTTTTCTGAAATTACTAAAAAGCAAAAGACCCCCCAGCTGGATCATCTGTTCTTTCTATGTTTCAGTCAGTCATTTGTGTGACTGTGGAAATGTGATATGCTGTACAAAGTCATCTGCAAAAGCCTCCTGTTCCCTTCTTATGATGTCATTAATAACACTTTTAGAAAAGGTTACCTACAATCATTGTTTCCATTTCCCCACCTGCCACTCACTTCTCAGCCTTTGCCTTCAGGTTTCTGACCTCACTACTCAACTGACATTTTTCTTCACTGTAGCGAATAAACTTTTTAGCTGCAAAATCCAATGGTCTAACTGCCTCCAATTTGACTTCTCTGCAGCTTTTGACACAGCTTTTGATACTTCCTGGCAGTTCTTACTGTCCTTTGCTTCTATTGAAGAGGTTACCCATAAAGAGGGTTAGGGTTGCTGTCTTCTCTCAGTCAAAGAAAAGTAAAGTTTATTAAAAATTCACTTGTATTAGACACAGAGTACGTCTGTTTTAGGTCATTCTATGGTGCTCTCACTATTCTATGGCACTCTCACCATTCTATGGCCCTCTTACAAATATGGAGACAAGATGGGGTCTTATATACAGAAGGTTGTGGGAGGAATCTAGGGGTAGTCTAGAGGAGGAGTTTGGGGAGGGTCTTCAGGAGGAGTTAATGAGGTCAGTGAGTGATTAAGGGTGGGAAGTTGCTTCAGGCTACCTGGAGACTACAGACAGTGGTGGGCTAGGCCAGTTCATGGGTGGGTAAATAGGGTGGGAAGTCTAGTAACAGGAATGCCAAACTGAGGTTTGGACTCAGCTCCAGCTTAAGGCTTATTGCCTCTTGCAAATGCCTCATCAAATGGGATGATTTAATCAGAGTTCAAGGGCGGGGTTCCCAGAGCCTGTACCTCAAGGACTCAAGGAGAGCTCCAGGGGGCTCCATAGCCCATGCCTCATCATTATTACACCATAAGCTTACAGTCTCTTGGTTTTTCTTCTGTGCATTTGATCATTCCTTCCCAGTCTTCTTTATAGGATTAGCATTTATCGTCTACCTACTTAGTAAGCTTGTCTGTCAAGACTCTCTTCTGGGCTCTGTCCCATAAATTCTCATTTGAGCAGGTCAAGAAGTAGTTCTTCTCTATACTCTATGCCTTAGTGATGTCATTTAAGTTTAATTATCCTTATTGCAGGTGAGGACAAAATCTACATGGATATTTTCACCTGAATGCCCCACAGGCATTTAAAATGCAACATTTCAAAAATTGAAATGAATACATTTCCTCAAAAACCCATTCTTTTCTCAAAAATTCCCAATTTCAAATGACAGCATTAGTACCTTAGCGATCATGACCGTAGTCATTCATCCAATGAATACCTTGGAAGGATCCTTGATGTTTATCTCTTCCTTAGCCTCCCCATAATAACTATGATAGGTAGCATTTGTATAGTGCTGTGTAGTTTGTAAAGTGCTGTTGTTTGTCCTTTGTTTTAAAAGAGGACTACTAACATCACAGAGTGATATCTTAAATTGTACATGAATTGAATTTGAGGCAGAGTTGCACAAAATCCTCAGTTTCACCCTCTCTTCTTGAGTCTTTGAAGCCCGGTGGCAAGAAAAAGTCATGATGACTGGTGATGGCTTGGAATGTAGTGGATGGCATTAGTGTCTTCAATATCTGGCAAAGCTCCACACACTTCACAGCACCTGCTTTGGCCATGTTCAAGGCAATTGTAACAAATTGCTCTCATCAACCCATTGCACCCAGGGAAGTCTTTACATGCTTGGTATAGACATCCTCTTAACTCACTGACAGCTTTGAAGCCTATTGATTACACTCAGCCTGGTTTAGCCTGTCTGCCAAGATGATTTACTGGGGAATGACCACTGCACATGCCATAGCTTCTATAGCTATATAGTCACAGATGAGAATTGAGTGCCAGGTAGACACCAAAGTTGGGTAGGCAGCCCTGAAAGGGTTCAGCAAACCCTCACATCAGAGGTGCTAGTCCTCCTGAACATCTGTGTAATGGATCTTCACAACAACTCTGTCAGTAAGGTATGATTATGATTCCTGTTTTGTAGTTGGGGAAACTGAGTCTGAGAGCAGTTAAGTGACCTGCCCAGGTCACAAAGCTAGCAAGTGGCTAAGGCAGGATTTGAACTAAGGCCTTCCTGACTTTTAGTCTAGTTCTCTTACTCATTCTGCCACAGAGCTCCTTCCCACAAATAATAAATTGCCTGGTTTTATTGATTCTCCCTAAATACCATTTGCTTGTCACTTTCACAGATAGAAGGGCATATATAAAGACCTTTCTTACTATTATTGTTCAGTTGTTTCCAGTCATATCCACCTCTTTGTGACCCCAGTTGGGATTTGCCATTTACTACCCTAGCTCATTTTACAGTGGAAGAAACGGAGGCAAATAGGGTCATGACTTGCCCAGGGTCACATAACTAGTAAGTGTCTAAGGCCCGATTTGAACTTGGGAAGATGAGCCTTTCTGACTCCAGGCCCAGCACTGTATCCACTACACGACCTAGCTGCCCCAATCCTTGTCTAACCCTTTTATTTTATGGAGTAGTGCACTGAGACATATGGAATTTAAGTCCTAAAGAACAGAGATAAGGCTCAAACCCAGATCTTCTGACTTCCAAGTCTGATAGCTTCCTCCTCTCTCCAGAGCCTTTGTCCTGGTTGAAGCCCTTAATATATCTCACCTGTACTATTACAGTGACTTCTTATTGGTTTCTCTGCTTAGAGGAGATATCTTCTTTATGTATATTTGCTAGATCTAGATATATGTCTTCCTTTTTCTGCTCCACAGGTTCCTTGACCTAATCTTCTATACGGCTGCCAAAATAATCTTCCTTGGCTTCTCATCTAACCAAATTTTCCCCCATGATGATAGAAAGCATGGTATTGTTTTCCTATTAAAAGAGGTCTCCTTTCCTTTGTAGGCTATAATGCAGATAGAATAGAATAGAATGAAGGGGTTTATTCCTTTAAAAAAAGACATTACAAGATTATTAAAATAGTGAGTCTCTGTGCATTTTAAATTGCCCAGTGATAGAATTGAGCCATAGGAATAAAGATTATGATCACATTTGGAAATGTTAATTCTTAAAGTGATTTGCATTAATATTCAGCCATTTGAATGAGTTGATTCTTTCAGGTGTAATCCTCCAAAGTTATTATAAGCAAAGACATAAATCCAAATTGAAATCAAGTTAAAATTTCTGTATTTTAATTCTGCTTGTGAAGGTCAATTGAATCTGCCAGGCAAAAAAAGATTCAGAATATCTAAATTCTTCTAAGAAATGCTAAATCTTAACTATATCTATATCTACATCTACATCTACATGTATATCTACATCTACATCTTTACCATCTATACCTATCTATATATCTATATCTGTATCTATATATATATTTACATAGTTGGCTAAAGTCAAGTATAGAATCAGCAGAATATTGGTGCTGTGTTATTTAGGCTACCAAAAGAATTGACATATCTGCCTTAGAAATGTGACTTCAGCAGTTGAAACCCACACCGCTTTCTTAACAGAAGATGTTACCACAGTAGTTTGGTGATATGACCAGAACAGGTTTAAAGAACATTGTTCTTCTGGGAACAATCAAATGAAAAGAGAAGAAAAAGACACCAAGGGTAATTTGGCATAAAACATTATCAGGATGGAGAAAGTAAAAATAGAGCATCTCCCAGATAATAAAAGACCAAGTTTCATTGTGTCTTCACACACACCTGGTTTACATTTAGAATTATATAATGCTGTAGCTGGAATGGGCTTTAGGGATCATCTAATTTAACTGCCTCATTTCATAGATGAGGAAATTGAAGTTCAGAGAGGTACATGTTTCTTAAAATAGGGAAGGACTAATAGTAAATAAGTCAAATTAACATTTTATTAGCATTATAACTTTAAATTAATTAGTAGTTAACCTATTACATTAGATCATCCTTGCTTCACTATTGTTAACAAGTTTTTATTTTAACTGAATGTGAATTGTCTATCTTTAGGATTTCTTCAGGTTATCCCTCTAGGATCTGAAGTTTAACTCCTTCAAAATCAAGTTTATTTTCCTTTCACCTATTCCTGGTATTTCTTTTGTGTTTGCTACTTAGAAGCAGCTAGATGGCACAATAGACAGAGTGATGGACCTAGAACCAGGAAGATCTGAGTTTAAATTCAGCTTCAGACACTTACTAGCTGTATGAAGCTGGGCAATAAGACTCTCTATCTCAATTTCTATCTGTCTTAATAAGACTCTCTATCTCAATTTCCTCACCTGTAAAGTGATAATAACAATAGCACCTACCCACAAGGATTGTTTTAAGGATCAAATGACATATTTGTGCCTGATAGATAGTAGGTGCTTAAAAAGTGAATATTGCCTTCTCCACTGTTCTCCACTTTTTTCTGTCCAGGGAACCATCATTTGTCCTGTCTCCTGTGTTTCAACCCTTGATGTTATTTTTTATTCTTGCCTTTCTTTCACCTTTCATAGATAATCACTTACTAAGTCCTATAAATTCTAATGGCAAAACATCTGTCATTTTAATTCCTATCACTGCCAAACTGGATGATTGTGGTAACCACCTAACACATGGTCACATTTTTAGTCTATCACCTTCTGATCCAACAAAATAAATAAAATAAACCAACAAAAGTAATTTTATGCATAAATTTGCCCAAATATGCTGAAAAACGTTCATCCACTCTCTATTGCCTACCGAATAGAGCTCCAGTTCCTTTTGCTTGGCTTTTAAGTGCCTCCACAGCCTGGTGCTTCCTTCCTATATTTATTTCCTATTCTTCATGTTCATGAACTCTTCAGCTACACTCAAAAGTCCTTTCTTTCAGCCCTGAACTATGAGGAAATCTCATAGGAATATCATAGTCAGATTTTGAAACCCCTAGCTCAAGGACAAAATATTAAAAGCATCAAGATGAAAACAGTTTAAATATGATGGTGACATAATTAGAATTACACAAGATCTAGTAGCAGAGACCTTAAAGCACTGCAGGTCTTGGAAGACAACATATTGAAGAGCAAAAGAACTGGGACTTCAGCCGAAAATGTCATACCCTAAAGAAAATGGACATTTGATAAACTCTAGGACTTTCAGGACTCTGTTTAAAAAAAATTCTGAACTTAATAGAAAACTCAACATACAAGAACCAAAAGAAATATAAGGCACATGACAAAGACTGTTTATAAGGAATCCATAAGGATAGAATGTTTACTATTTATGTACATAAAATGTATGTCTGAGATTCTTATTAATAATTGGGTAGCTCATAAGAAGGATTGAGATAAACCTGAGTATGATATGAATTTAAAAAGTAAAACCATTTAGGAACTTCTAAAAAGAGAAATTATTTTATACAAATGAGGTACAAGAGGAAGAATTGATACAGAGCAATTAGACAGAGGAGGAGGGCTGATAGTTCTGGTAACTTTAATAGGGAATGGGTTTAAGAGGAAACAATACATACATACATATATATATATATATATGTATACACATATATGTATATATTTAGAAGAGTATAAAAGTCTTCTAAATTCAGGAGAAATAAAATGGTAGGGTCATAGGGAGAGGGGAGAGGACAAGGAAGGAATCTTCAGAGGGGAGGATTCGGGAATAGGTAAAATAGGGGTACAGAAGACTGTTTAGATTTATGGAAATAGGAGGATAGGGGAGGGATTCTTGGAGAGGGGTAGACAAGTAATAGGAGGACAAGGTAGTGGGTAGAAGTGAAGAGGAGGCAGGAGAGATGAGAAACAAGGGATATGCACAAACACAAAAACAAAGTTCAGGAGTAGAATATATTTGGGAAAGCATATGTCTATATGTTGATGTATATATGTATATGTGTATGTATGTATCTATAGCTATAGAGAAACATCTAAATTTTATTGTAGCATTCTGGGCAGGATGGGGGAAGGAAAAAAGAACAAAGTAAAGAAGCACACAGCAGAGAACAAAATAAAACTTACAAGGAAGCAAAGAAAAGATAGACAATTCTCAATACAATGTGTATTATTTATCATACAGTCTTTCTTGAAATAAAAATTTATTGTTACACATTTTGATTCCTCTCTGTAATGGAAATGCACATTTAAAGATCTTCCCTGCCCCTAGCTTAAGTGCACCTGGAGCCTGTGGTGGGAGGCTTGTTTTTCAGGAAAGCCCACACCTTGATACTTTGTGATTGGGCAGTGGGTCAGGAAGGTTGTTACATTCTCTGAGCCAGGAGAAGGCTATATAAACCCTGATGAGAGGGTTTGCTTTGGGGCTCACTTTGAGAAGTGTTGTGTAATTTGACCTGATGAGACTCTGGGCAGCCGTTGAGAGCCCCCCGGCTTTGAAAAGCCAGATATTGAGGCTTCCCTCTCTGGTAACTGTGATTTTGGTATTGATAATGGTTGGACAGTTTGGAAGCCTCTCTCTTTGATCTGTCTGTATAATCTGAAGTTCGGGTGCTGACCTTTTCCCCTTGAACTAGGTAATATATGTTTGATTGATTAAAGTGACCTTGTTAACCGATTTTGAGTTGCTTTCCTTTACAAAAGCAGATCTAAGAACCTGTGTTGGCAGCCACCATGGGGAGGTTGGGGTGCTTGCTGCTATACTCTCTTATGTTCTGCTATGCACATGACATGCTTTTTTTTCTTTAGATTTAAATTCCAATATTTAAGTTTATGGTATATATTTTTTATTTTTTCAATTCTTTGTGTTCTGGCCCTTGAGTCTAAAATAAAATTTAAAAAAATTGCTGTAATGGAGGCTGTGGACATGTAGAAACTCCTAACTTCCTAGAGTATAGCCAATTGACTATATTTTCAAGTTGTTATGGGCTAAGTAACCAGTAATTAAAATGGTCTAGGTTCTTTTATTCCTTATCACTGTACTTTGAAGTCATATGTCATTTTACCCCGCCCTGCATCATATGTTCTTCATCCACAAGAATGAATACAATAGGGTTGTTCTTAGAACTGTTTGTTCTTAGCTTATGACTTGAAATCACCCTGGCCTTGGAGAAACCTAGACAATCCACTTGTTTTCACCTGCAACTTGGGGTGCAAGATTCTGGAGCTAACCCATTTGGAAATAGAGAATGGTAGCCATTCTAGAGCTAAAGACCCACACCAAACTACTTGAGCCTACTTACCCTCAAGGTTATTCTTCTTTGAAAAAGTTCTAGGAGAATGATTTCCCCTTAGAGTTATATTGGAAGCAGCATTTTCCAGTTTTCTATTAAATGGTAGAGGAGATTGTTGAAATATATTGATTTAAATGTATTTGCTTTTGTTGCCAGAGGAGAATGATCTTTGGTAAGCTGGTGATATCCTTCATTTTTTCTTGGTGATTGTATATAATCTTCATTCTTTATTTTCTTTTGAAATGAAGAAAACTAAAATATTTATTTTTGTTCACCCTGGTGTTCACTAGATCTGCCTGTATTTATGACATTCATAATGTGTGAGAGAGATAAAGACTTAACAGTTTGAGTCAGGATCAATGCCAGGTGATTGTGCCTGAGGGTGCTACTGAATAGACAAGGTTGGAGGACAATGAGAAAAGAGCATCAGTAGTAAAGAAGTTTTTAAAAAGACATAAATATGGGGTGGACTCATAGGGCTATAGGCAGTGCACACAGACCAAACTGAGATTGATAGCTATTGTGGAGTTTTACAGGCATAATGATCTTATTCATCCCTGATTTTCCAGAACAGTCCATTTTCAGGCAAATAAAATATGATTTCAATGAGGTTTTGCTAAAGGACTAGTATGTGTCAGGCTGAGCTTGATTTTTTATTTCAGAACATATGGTCTCCATATGTATATAAAAAAGATTGGACTCATAAACTCCAAGGTGCATATTTTAATTTTAGGGTTTTGGTTTTTTTTTTTTTTATTGGAAGTGACACTATGCCCAGGAGTTCATTTTTGTAAGAAGGAAAATAAAAATAAGTTATATCCCATATAAGCATTTTGCAGCGCATATTGATTATGTTTCTTTTAAAATAAATTGTTATGAACTTAAAACATTATTACATATGAACATTATGATATATAAAGAAGAACAGAAAAGGGCATAATATATGAGATTTTGGAACTTTGTTCCATATGCACAGTACACCTCTGGGTCTACCCTCTTTGACTCCTTCTTGTATCTTGGGTCCTCCAGGAGATAATTATTTCTGGTTCAAAGTGCTCTATGGGTCTGCATTCCTAAAAATATGTGTTATGAACCCTGACTAGTATATTTACTCTTTAGTAGTCAACCAGTTCACACAATTACCTTAAAGCAAAATGCTACTTAGGTGACATAGCTTGAAGAGTATTAACAAAATTTTTTGTCATATAAACCTGTAGTACTCTGTCCCACAAATACATAGAGCATTGCAGTGGTAAGAGTGGTCACAGACATAGAATAAACTAGTAGAAAGATACACATTTACGTAGTCAAGACAAGACTTACCTTTTATGATATAGAACCCCAAGGTCCATCTCCTCATGATGTCCTCTTGTTGTTCCCCCCAAGACATATAATATGTGCTGCACATATCACTTTGGTTCTAAGCTTCTCCACAACTCAACTCAACTCCTCAGCTGCACCTTTTGAGCCTGCTTCCTATTAGAAACAGTCTCTTGTGGATTGCTGGCTACCATTCCCAGTGAAGATGGTGAAGAAAAAGGAATCTCCATCTTCTTGGCTGTACTCTTGAAGATACATGAAAAAACCAACAAAAGAGTTATTCCTCCTTATGAACTGGTTCTTCCTCCATAGCTGGCACTCTTCTGAATGGCCAGATAGGACTTCTTCAACCAGCAATGTTTCTCTTATTTTATGTTTCTCATTAGTGACTATTTCATGTCTGTTGCAGAGGTGGGTAGCTTGTAAAATGTCATCTGAAGTGTGTCTGATCCTTCAGCCAGATGACTGGCTGCCCTCTAAATAAGTCAAATTAATGAAGGAACTATTTTATATCCTCCTAAAGGAGAAATAAAGAATTAACACTTGTTTATGTCCTTCCTTTATGAAGGAATTATATACTTCCTTTATAAAAAGGACAATGGGGGGCGGCTAGGTGGCACAGTGAGTAGAGTGTCGGCCCTGGAGTCAGAAGGACTTGAGTTCGGATCCGGCCTCAGACACAATGCACACACAAACAAAAACCTAGCCGTGTGACCTTGGGCAAGTTACTTAACCCCAATTGCCCTCCAAAAAAAAAAAAAGGACAATGGATCCCTACCAGTTTCATATCCTCTTTATTGGTTAATCATATTGTGAGCCACTCAAGGTTTCATGCTCTTTTTTTCTTATTAAAATTTTTTATTCTATGGAATCTTTACAACCCATTTAAAAGGTTACATTTCAGTGGCAGAATATTTGAGAAAACAATTACCATATGCAAGTACTTACAGGCAAAAATTTTGGAATAAATGAATCAAAACTAATTTCTCTCTCTCTCTCCTCTCTCTCTCTCTCTCTCTCTCTATATATATATATATATGTATATATGTTTGTATGTGTGTGTGTACATGATCAGAATGCAGGTGAGAACCCTGGAGTATCTGAGTTTTCAAATTATTGACTTTTCAGGTATAGTGACTGCATTTTGACCCAGTTATATTAAACACAGCCGAGCCCATAAAGAATGTCTTTGGTTGGTAGGTTGGTATTTTATCACCAAAGGATAGGCAAAAGGTCCTTAGGTATGCTCAAGGTTTATTTTCAGATATTTCTTCCAAACAAAGGTCAATTTGAATTGTAATGAAGGACTCCCATGTGGCAAAGCACTGTTCATAGTAGCTAATATTTTTCTTAGCCATATCTGTAAATACCAACTTCATATCATTTTGCATGTTTTGTTTCCATCTTTCCCAGTCAGCTTTCAGAGCATTATTAACACATTTCACCTTATTTTTCTAGTTTTCTGATCTTTTCTGTAAGTACCTCCTTTTCAACCTTTTTCTAAATTAAAGCTTCAACTCTGGAACACAGTTCTGCTTGAATTTGGTCTCTTCTTTTCATAAGTCCCATTAATATTTCACTATATTTGTGTACAACTGGAAGCAGTGTCTCAGAAAGGTAAGATATTCGTCTTTCACTGGCCTTACCACACTTGTCAATATAGCTGACCACCCCTTTCAGGGAATCAACCAGATCCTCTTCCAATGCTGACCACTCGGTGTAGATTGGTCCATATTCCTTCATTTCCTCAAAGTATTCTTTTTCTTCCTTTTCCTTATCACAGCCTTTTCTACCTTTTCTACCTATCCTTCCTTTTCTACCTATCAGGTATTTTGTCTATTAAGTTTATCTCCTGGTTAAATGTTGCCATATAATCATCCATTTCAGTGAGCTCCTCTCAGTGGTTTTTAACTCCTCTCAGTGAGAATGCTACAGCTCTGACTTGTCTGCCCCACACTGCTGAGCCATCCAGGACCTTGTTTCTTGTGTGAAGAGAGTTCCCAGGCTTGTGCAGTAAGGAACACTTTAAAGTCTTCATTAAAAGTTAAAGTCCGGTGATCAGCAATTCAACTTTAGAGTTTATGCAGTGCCTTTCTTCAAGTCTCAATGAAGTCATCATTAAGCTGTCCCACCATGCCTTTCATTATGAATTTTTCTGGCAAAGGAGGAAGAATGAGGGTGGGGTGTACTTCTTCAAGTTTTCCCTTTAACCGAAGGAAATCTTCATAACATCTTCAAACTTCAAATTCACTAGAATCAAACTTACCTCGAGATGTCTTAGTTGTAACTCTGTAGGTGATGGAAGTTTCAATTGTAGTAATGTGGCTTTCAGAATCATCAACTGTAATGAAAAGCTCCTTTGAATCTAACCCATCTTCAAACTTGTATTGGTTTATCATGGATAAAGTGGATATAGTCATCAAAGGACTATAAGAGTTTATGTCCATCAGGGAAGCATCCTCCGGGTCATCTTCTTCCTTATCTAGGTCCAGCACCTCAGACTGCATCAGGACTGGGGTCCCAAGCCACAGGGGCTCTCCCTTCCACCACTGCCCGTGCAGACACCGCTACCACCCACTCTTCCTGGGGTATGGAGAGAAGGGCTCTCGTTCTCTTTACGAACTGAGAATATAACCACTGTAAGTCTGAAAGGGGCATACAAAACATTAAGACCTTATAAGTCTGTTAAATGTTCTTTATAGCTCTAAGTTCAACAAGTTTGTGGAGACTGATTCAGTCTGTATCACATCCCAGATTTGGGGTGTGTGTGTGTGTGGGGGGGTGTTATCTTATTAATTCTCATTACATACATTAAAAAAATTATATTAAGTTTACCTTGGTAGTAACAAAAGTGCTCTCTCAGTCTCCTTCTGAATTTCCCACTCCATAAATAGCCTTGCCTTGTAACTAGTAAATATAGGAAAGCAACATAAACCCTTACATTGACCATGCCTGAGATTTATCTCATTCTGTACCTCTAATTTAACACTCCTTTGCGGGAGTTGGGACTTGTAATTCATCATCTATTTTGGCAAGTCATGATTACAGATAACACTGATCAAAATTTCTTAAGGCTTTCAAAGTTGTTTACATTATTATGGTCATTGTATATGTTTCCTCCTAGTTCTACTTTACATCCATTTATGCAAGTTTGCTAGGCTTTTCCCCCCTTCTTTCTTTCTGAATTCATCATAATTGGCAGATCTTAAAGTTTAAAAATATTCTAATATGTCCACATATCATAATTTGTTCCACTATTCCCAATTTAATGGGTAACCACTTAGCTTCCAGTTTTTGCTACAACAGCAACAAAAAAAGGTTGCTGTAAATATTTGCATTCATTAGTAGTCCTTTTCTACTTTCTTTGGCCCTTAGAGGTATATGTATGCCTAGTAATGAGATCATTGGATCGAATGCTGTCCACAGTTGTTAGTAACTTTTTGAATATAGTTCCAAATTGTTTTCCAGAGTGACTGGATTCAGTTTCAACAGTGCATTCTTGTGCTTGACCTATGACACTTCCTCCAGTAATTGGCATTTTCCCTATCTTTTTGCATTGCCAACATAATGTGTGTGAAGTGTTACCTGAGAGTTATTGGTAATTAGTGCATCTCTTATTATTAGTAATATTAGAACATTTTTTTCATACAATTGATGGTTTTCATTTATTTTTAAAAATGCCCGCTTGGCATTTTTGACCATTTGTCTACTACATGATAGAATTTTGTTCTTACATATTTGTATCAATTCCCTTTATAACTTGACTATCAGAGCTTTATGAAAGAAATTGCAGATTATTTTTCTCAATTGAGTGATTATCCTTTAAATTTGTATAGATTTTCCTTGTGTAAAGCCTTTTTAAGAATTTATTTATTTATTTTTAGTATTCAACATCCATTTCCACAAGATATTAAATTCCAAATTTTCTCCCCATCTCTCCCCTACCCCACACCCCAAGATGGCAAGCATACTGATTACCCCTTCCCCCATTCTGCCCTCTCTTATATCCCCTGCTTTTCTGCCTTAGCCCCTTCCTCCTTATTTAGCCCTTCCTCCTTACTTTCTTGTAGGACAAGATGGATTTCTAAACACCATTGACTGTATATCTTATTTCCCAGTTACAAGTAAACAGTTTTTTAACATTTGTTTTTAAAATTTTGAGTTCCAGATTCTCTCCCTTCTTTCCTCCTCACCCACCCCTGCTAAGAAGGCAAACAATTCAGTCTAGATTATGTATGTGTAGCTATGCAAAACATTTCCATAGTAGTCATATTGTGAACGACTAACTATATTTCCCTCCATCCTATCTGGCCCCGCATTTATTCTATTTTCTCCTTTGACCCTGTCCCTTTTCTTTTTTTTTTTTTTCAAATGCTTTATTAACTTCTGGTTTACATCATTTGTTTCCGTCAGATTCTGAGTTACAATTTTTTTTGCCATTTTTCCCCTACCCACAACCCCAGAATAGCAATCCCACAGGATATCCCCTCATCCAGTCTGCTCTTTCCCATCTCTTCTCCCATATCCCCTTTGACTTTTCCAGTGGGGCAAGTGAATCCCTGTGCCCCAATGCCTGCAATCTTAACTCCCAATTATATGTAAAATAGTATTAATAATAGTATTTATATATTTTTAAAACATTTGATTTTAAAACTTTGAATTCCAGATTCATTCCCTTCCTCCCTTGTCACCCACCCTTACTGGGACGATAAGTAATTCAGTATATGTTGTACATGTGTAGCTATGCAAAACATTACCATAGTAGATATATTGTAAAAGACTGACTATATTTCCCTCCCTCCTATCCCATTTTCAACCTGGTCCACTCCCCACTTTGATCATGTCCCTTTTCAAAAGTAAATGCTTCCAACTTCCCTCCCCCCCAGTTTGCTCTTCCTTCCATTATCTCCCCCCATCCCCCTCCCCCCACTGTCCTGTAGGGTGAGATATCCCATTTAGTATGTATGTCATTCTCTCCCTGAGCCAAATTCAATGAGAATAAGGTTTTGCCTTTTTGCCTTCCTGTTCTTCCCCTCCCCTGCAACCACTTTCCCTTGCCTCTTCTACATGAGATAGTTTACCCTACCCTGTCTCTCCCCATCTCCTCTCATTATGTTCCTCTCTCACCT
The DNA here is from genome assembly GCA_011680675.1 of Gymnobelideus leadbeateri. Classification (NCBI taxonomy): domain Eukaryota; kingdom Metazoa; phylum Chordata; class Mammalia; order Diprotodontia; family Petauridae; genus Gymnobelideus; species Gymnobelideus leadbeateri. The sequence continues at coordinate 59,187 of WOXC01007601.1, forward strand.
CTCAATTTCACCCCTTAAGTATCATCCCTTCCCATTAAATTCAACCTGTGCCCTCTATCTATATATACCTGTAAACTTATATACACACATTCACACATGTATTCATATGCCCATATACCCTTCTTCAGCTATTTTCATACTGAGAAAGGTTTCATCAGTTACAGTTATCGTTTTTCCATGTAGGAATGTAAATAGTTCAACTTTGATAAGTTCCTTATGATTTATTTTCCCTGTTTGCTTTCTCAAGCATCTCTTGCTTCTTGTGTCTGAATGTCAAATTTTCTATTCAATTCTGGTTTTTTCCTCAAAAATGCTTGAAAGTTCTTTATTCCACTGAATGACCATATTTTCCCCTGAAACAGGATACTCATTTTTGCTGGGTCACTGATCCTTGGTTTTAATCCCAGCTCCTTTGGCCCCCAGAGTATCATATTCCATGCCCTTCAATTGTGTTTCCATAATATTGAAATTGTTTCTTCCTGGCTGCTTGTAATATTTTCTCCTTGATCTGGGAATTCTGAAACCTGGCTACAATATTCCTAGGAATGTTCTTTTTGGGATCTTTTTCAGGAGGTGATAGGTGGATTCTTTCAACCTCTATTTTGCCCTCTGGTTCTAAAACATCAGGGCAATTTTCCTTGAGAATTTCTTGAAGGATGATTTCTAGGTTCTTTCTTTGATCATAGTTTTCAGGTAGTCCAATAATTTTTAAATTATCTCTCCTGGATCTGTTTTCCAGGTCAGTGGTTTTTCCCATGAGATATTTCACATTGCCTTTTATTCTTTCATTTGTTTGGATCTGCTTAACAGCATCTTGATTTCTCATAAAGTCACTAGCTTCCATTTGCTCCAGTCTAATTCTGAAGGAATGAATCTCCTCAGTGAGCTTTTGAGATTCTTTTTCCATCTGGCAAATTGGGCTTTTTAAGGCATCCTTCTCCTCATTGCCTTTTTGAGCCTCTTTTGCCATTTGAGTTAGTCTATTTTTAAGGTGTTATTTTCCTCACTCAGGCTGTTTGAGCCTCATTTCATACTTTTCTTGCATCTTTCTCATTTCTCTTCCCAATTTCCCCCCCACTTCACTTATCTGCTTCTTAAGGTCCTCTATGGCCTGTAACCTGGTTGCATTTTCATTTGTGTCTTTTGGTGAAGGATTTCTGACCTCACAGTCCTTCTTCTTTTCCATGCTTTGATCTTCTTTGCCCCCAAAATAGGAATCAGTCTAATATTGAATTTTTCTGTTTATTTTGTTTCCTTTGCCTAGGCATGTTGCCACTCATTTGACTTTTGGGCTACAGGAGGACTCTGCCACCAGCCAGGGGAGCTTCTGTCCCAAATGCTGGGGTTTTCTCAACTGCCAGAGGTATTAGCTGGGTGGTCTCTCTGAAGCCTCCACAAACTCTGGCAAGCTGGTCATATACCCCAAGACCTCCACCCCAGACTGCAATCCAGATCCAAGAAGGGTAAAGCAAGAGTGATTATCCCCCAGACTGATCGCCAGATTCTCCTACAGTTTGCAGGCCAGGAGCTGAAGCTGCAACGTGGCAATGCGCTGGCTCATCAGAGGCTTCTCACCCCCAGGGGAAAGAGGCCATGCGCTCTCCCAACCAGTCCTAAAGTCCATAGGGCACTGACCTCTCACTTTGTCCTAGGCATCTATGTGTTGATAATTCTGGTAACCCCACAGCTGTTGGTGTTCTGGGGTCCCTCCAGCCGGCTGCTGGTTGGGCCACCCTGGGGCTAAAACCTCTGACTCATGTGTTCCTGGGCTTGGCTCCCAGAGAGCTGTGCTGGCCTCTCTCTGCCAGGCTGCTAGGCTGTGCACAGAGAGAGGTTAGCTTCTTTGTGTCATTTTTGTGGGTTCTGGAGCTCCAGAGGTCGGTCAGAGTCCCCCTTTTACATAATTTTGAAGTGGTGTGGGCCAGAGCTTCATGGAAGTGCTGTTTCAACTCCACCATCTTGACTCCACCCCCAACCCTGTCCCTTTTCAAAAGTGCTTCTTACTACCCTCACCCTCAATCTGCCCTCCCTTCTATCATCTCCCTTCTATACCCTCCCCCCACTTTCTTGTAGGGTAAGATACCCAATTGAGTGTGTATGTTATTCCCTCCTACGTCAAATCCAATGAGAGTAAGTTTTATTCATTCCCTTTCACCTCCCTGCTCTTTCTCTCCATTGTAACAGCTTTCTCTTTCATGTGAGATAATTTATCCTATTCTATCTCTCCCTTTCTCCTTCTCCCAATATATTCCTCTCTCTCCTCTTAATTTTATTTTTTAGATATCATCCCTTCATCAACTCACCCTGTGCCCTCTGTCTCTATATAAAAAACACACACATATATGCACACTTATATATAGGTATGTGTGTGTATTCCCTTTAACTATCCTAATACTGAGAAAAGTCTCATGAGTTATAAATATCATCTTTCCATGTAGGAATGTAAACAATTCAATTTTACTAAGTTTCTTATGATTTCTCTTTCCTGTTTACCTTTTCATGCTTCTCTTGCTTCTTGTATTTGAAAGTCAAATTTTCTGTTCAGCTCTGGTTTTTCTATCAAGAATGCTTGAAGGCCCTCTATTTCATTGAATATCCAATTTTCCTCTAAAATATTATACTCATTTTTGCTGGGTAGGTAATTCTTGCTTTTAATCCTAGCTCCTTTGACCTCCAGAAGATCATATTCCAAGCCCTTCCCTCCCGTAGTGTAAAAGCTGCTAGATCTTATGTTATTTTGATTTTGTTTCCACAATACTCAAATTGTTTCTTCCTGATTGCTTATAATATTTTCTCTTTGACCTGGGGACTCTGGAATTTGGCTATAATATTCCTAGGAGTTTTCTTTTTGGGATCCTTTTCAAGAGGCAATCAGACAGTTCATGGATTCTTTCAAATTCAATTTTACCCTCTGGTTCCAGAATGTCAGGGCATTATTCCTTGATAATTTCTTGAAAAATGATATCTAGGTTCTTTTTTTGACCATGGCTTTCAGGTAGTTCAGTAATTTTTAAATTATCTCCCCTGTATCTATTTTCCATGTCAGTGGTTTTACCATTGACATATTTCACATTGCCTTCTATTTTTTCATTTGTTTGGATCTGTTTTATAATATCTTGATTTCTTACAAAGTCATTAGCTTCCATTTGCTCCATTCTAATTTTGAAGGAATTATTTTCTTCAGTGAGCTTTTGAAGTTCCTTTTCCATCTGGCCAATTCAGCTTTTTAAGGCATTCTTCTCCTTATTTGCTATTTGGAGCTCTTTTGCCATTTGTGTTAGTCTTTTTTATTTTATTTTATTTTCTTTAGTAATTTTGGGGTGTCTCCTTTAGCAAGTTGTTGGCTCATTTTTCATGATTTTTTTTTTTGGCTCTTTGGAGGGGAAAGGCAGGGCAATTGGGGTTAAGTGACTTCCTCAAGGTCACATGGCTAGTAAGTGTTAAGTGTCTGAGGCCTCATTTCAACTCGGGTCCTCCTGACTCTAGGGCAGGTGCTCTGTTCACTGTGCCATCTAGCCCCACTTCATGATTTTCTTGCATCACTCTCATTTCTCTTCCCAATTTTTCCTCTATTTATCTTACTTGATTTTCACACTCCCTTTTGAGCTCCTCCATGGCCTGTGACCAATTCATATTTTCTTGGAGCCTTTTGATGCAGGAGTTTTGACTTTGTTGTCTTCTTCTGGTTCTATGTTTTGATATTTGTCACCAAAGAAAGATTCTATAATCTGATTTCTTTTCCTTTGTTTGCTCATTTTCCCAGCCAATTACCTGACTTTCAAACTCTTTGCCATGGTAGAACTGCTCCCAGAGTGAAGAGTGCTATGTTCCAAATTTCTGGGGTTTTGTTGTCAGAGCTACTTCTAGGCACCTGCCTCAGAACTGTGAGGAGGACTCCCTCTCCACAATCACCATAAGCTCTGTCAAACCAGTGCTCCTCTTCACTCCAGGACCACCACCCAAGACTGTGACTCAGATCTAAGCAGGGCAAATCAAGAGAAATCCTGCCTCAGTGCCAGCACAGAGATTCCTATAATTGCCCTCTGGTCAGCCATTTGGTCCCCCCACTATTTTATTTTAGAGCTCCCAGAAGCAGCTGTTGCTGCCACCACTGCTTTACTGCTGCCACCCTGCAGGCACCTCTGCTATCCTGGGCACATGGCCAGACCAGGCTCTTTTCTTACCCAGGTCCACCAGAGTTTATCCACCTACCTTTTACTTTGTCTTTGGTATTTGTGGGTTGAAAAGTGTGGAAACTGCCACAGCAGCCAGTGATTCAGTCCCTGGAGATCTGCTCTGGCCTGATTTATGGTAGCATGGCCCTCATTGGATTGTGCTCTGCTCCCAGACCAGTGTGATAGACCATTCCTGTCAGCCTTCCAAGCTGTCTTCAGCAGGTGATTAGTTTCATTTTGCGGGTTCTGTAGCTCTAAAATATTTAGAGTCATTTTTTATAGGTATTGGAGGTAATTGGGGTCTTAAAAATAGCATCTATTTTATTGCTTTGTTGGGAAGATCATTTGAAATAAAATATGCAAAACTCTTAGTAAACCTTAAGGTTTACTGTAAATGCCAATTGTTATTTACTGTAAATGCCAGTATCTTTGGTTTGTCAAACAGTTTGCTGCTATGTGTGATTGTTTCTGAATCTTATTTACCAAATCTGTTGCATTTATTAGCTTTTCTATTTTTTAACTATTACCAAATAGTATTTTTGATTACTGGTTTATAAGATAGTTTGAAGGGGCTAGGCCCCCTTCCTTCCAACTTTTAAATTATTATTTACCTTGTGACCTTTTGTTCAGCCAGATAACGTTTGTTACTCTCTAGTATTATAAATTATTTCTTTTGTGTCTTGAGTTTTATGATACTAAATCTGCAATTACTCTAGGTAGTATTGTCATTTTCATTCTATTAGCATAGCCCAACCATGAACAATTAATTCTATCCTAATACTTAAGTATTCTTTATTTCTGTAAAAACGTATTTTTCCTCCATAAAATGCTCAGTGTTTCTTGGTAGGTGGATATTTTTTTTTTTTTAAGCAATTGGGGTTAAGTAACTTGCTCAAGGTTACACGGCTAGTCATTTGATTTATGCGTGGCCGGATCTGATCTCGGGTCATCCAAATTCCGAGGCTGGCGCTCTTACTCACTGCGCCACCTAGCCGCCCCTTTAGGGCAATTGGGGTTAAGTAACTTGCCCAAGGTTACACGGCTAGGTTTTTGTTTGTGCGGATTAAGTGTCGGAGGCCGGCTCCGAACTCAGGTCCTTCTGATTCCAGGGCCGTTCTGATTCTAGGGCTGGCGCTCTATTCACTTCGCCACCTAGCCGCCCCCTGTAGGTGGATATTTTTAATAAAATTTCTTTTCCTATATCATTCTGCTGAGTTTTATTAGCTTTATTAGTCCAGAAAAATCAATGATTTCTTTGGTTTTATTTCCTGCTATTTTTACTGAAATTATGACTTCAATTAATTTTAGTTGACTCTCTAGGGTTCTCTACATGAACTAGCATATCATATGAAAACAGCACTGATTTTCCTGTTCTTTATGTTTAGTCCCTTAATTTCTTTTAAAAATGCAATAACTGGCATTTCTAGAATTACATAAATAATAAAAATGGTGACAATGGACATCCTTGCTTTAATCTTTCTTATATTGGAAAAACATTTATCTATTAAATATCATGCTAGCTTTTGGTTTTAGGTACTTACTATTTATCATACTAAGGAAGCCTCTGTTTCTGTGGCTTTTCATGTTTTTAACACAAAAAATTTATATTTTCTCAAACTCTTTTTCTTCAGCTATTGATATAGTCATGATTCATACTGTTTTTAATTATGCATGGTCTATTATGTTTATTTCCCTGATGTTGAATCAACATTGAATTTTTGTATAAATCAAATCTAGCACTACTATAATGACTTTTATACAATACTACTATAATGATTTTTATACAATACAATACTTTTTGCTAAAATTTATTCAACATTTATTCATAGATAATCATTTAATATATTGGACTGTGTTTTCCTTAAGCTACTCTGTCTTTCCTTCTTTTGGTAGTAGAACCACATTTATTTCAAAGAAGGAGTTTTGTAAAATATCTTCTTTTTCTGTTTTTTCCAAACAACTCATATGCTATTAGAATTAACTGTCCTCTGAATGTTTGATGAAATTCAGTTGTAAATACATCTGGGCCTATGGTCTTTTTGGTAAAATCTTCTGGCATAACCCAGTTTTGAGAAACTGTAAATTCTTTGCTTTTTTCTCCCTCATTTTCCTGCAATATATTACTTTCTTCTTTGCTTTCATTTTAAATTAAACAAACCAGAACAAAATCACAGCCAGGCTCTGCAATTGGCTTCCTTTACTCTGTTTTGAAAATGATGGGATGTTTAAAAGAAAAATGTCTCTTTCCTTCCCTTTAAACATAAACATTTGATCATCATTTAGTTCCTTAAAATTGTTCTAATACATTTACCTTTGTATTTTTCCCTTGTCTCCTGTGTTGATATTTCAGAGATCTTCCCAACTCTGGCATTTTTCATCAGAAATACTCAAAAGTCTTCTTTTACTAAAGGATTATACTCGGCTTTGAAGAACAAGTTATTCTTGACAAATCTTTCTCTTTTGTATTTCCATTTTTTATACTCCAAGTTTTCCTTTTCTTTAGGATAGGCACAGCATAGATCCCTGTCATACTTAGGATTGTTCTGTGGTACTCAAAGTCTTTACGTTTGCTTGGAGTACTTTTTTTTTTAAATCTATTCAGAAAATCTGGATTCTATTAATGACCTCTCTGGGTTCTATTGATGGCCTTTCTGGGTATTTTCAACTTGGGGTTTCTTTCGGGATGTAATCACTAGGTTCTTTCTACTTCTACTTTTCCTTCTTGTTCTGAGCTTTATTTGGAGTTTTCCTTCATAGTATCTTGAAACCGTATATGGGCAGCCAGGTGGCATAGCGAATAAAGTGCCAGCCCTGGAGTTAAAAGGACCTGAGTTCAAAGCTGAGTTTCAGAAACTTAGAAGCTGTGTGACCTGAGCAAGTCACTTATCCCTGTTTGCCTCAGTTCTTCATCTATAAAATGAATTGGAGAAGAAAATGGCAAACCTTTCTGTTACCTTTGCCATGAAAACCCCAAAGGAGTCATGATAAGTCAGAAATGACGGAACAACAACAAAACATTTTATCCAGAATTTTGTCTATTCTATCATGTTTTTGGGTTGTCTGCTGTTTCTTTGTACTTTTAATTGTTGTTGTTGTTGTTGTTGTTGTTTTGAGCCTAACAAACATTAACAAACACAGACATTCTAAAATACAAAGACCAGGAAAAAAGGATTGTATAAGAAATCATAAATTCCTATTAAGTAAAACTTTTTTTTTAATACATATTACATTTAACACAGTAGTATCAACACTGTAGCTTAGTTAAGTGGAGCAGCGGGAGTCAGGAAAGCTCATCTTTCTGAGTTCAAATCTGTCCTCAGACACTTAGCAAGTCACTTAATCCTGTTTGTCTCAGTTTCCTCATCTGTAAAATGAGCTGGATAAGGAAATGATAATCCACTCTAGTATCTTTGCCAAGGAAACCCCAAACTGGGTCACAAAGAGTTTTACATGACTGAAAACGACTGAGAAACAAAAACATCAACAATGTCCTGCTTCTTTTGAGTCCTTGTCTTACTTTTCTTCTTTCATTGACGTTCTTTTCTTTCTTTTTTATTTGATCACATTAATTCCACTCTGCTTCAACCCTCCCCCACAAAAAGTAAAATAAAATAAAAGTCCTTTTTTTGTTTGTTTGTTTATAAGTGTCATCAAGAAAAACAAAATCATACGTTGGCTATACATGAAAATGTCCTTGTCATTTTCACCTCTAGACCATTGTACTGTATGCTAAGGAGTGGAAGTCTTCATAATCAGTCTTCCAGGGAATCTTAAATTATTTCTCCTTATCTTGTTTTCCAGCCATTTTAAAAAAATTGTAGTTACTTAATGCTTTTTAAAATTTTTCAGTATTACATTTCTTCTTCTCCCATTATGTCACTGAGCCCTGTTTACTCCATTTTTTTTTTTTTTTAGTGAATCTGCTTATGTAGGGAGAATTTCCCACCTGGTCTTTTAAGTTGTTTAGTCTTCTAGATTTCCCTTAAAACTTATCATTTAATTTGCTTTCTTCTGTTTTGCTTGTTCTTTATGGCCAAAGCAATTTTTTTTTATTAGACTCTACTTTTTATTTTATTTTTTTAAATTTAAACACATGCTTTATTAACTCCTGATTTACATCATTCATTTCCTCCAGATTTTGAGTTACAATATTTTTTTCCCCATTTTTCCCCTGAGGTGGATACCCTCTCAGAATAGCAGTCCCACAAAACATCACTTCCTCCATCCTGCTCTCTCCCATATCCTCTCCCTTACCCCCTTCGACTTTTCCATTAGAGCAAGGTGTATCTCTGTGCCCCAATGCCTGTACATCTTATCACCCAAGTACATGCAAAAGAGTATTGATGATAATGTTTATATATATTTAAAGCATTTAATTTTAAGACCTTGAATTTCAGATCCATTTCCTTCCTCCCTTGTCACCCATTCCCTCTGGGAAGATAAGTAATTCAGTATGTGTTGATGTATAACTATGCAAAATATTATCATAGTAGATATATTGTACAAGGCTGCTTATAATTCCCTCCCACTCATCCCACCCCCCACCTGGTCCATTCCCTACATGATCCTGTCCCTCTTCTATAGTGGGTACTTCCAGCCTCCCCTCCCCCCAAGGATGCCTTCCCATCCATCATCCCTCCTCTCATCCTCCTTCCCCCTATTCTGCTGCAGGTTGAGATATCCCATTTAGTATGTATGTCATTCTCTCCCTGAACCAAATTCAATGAGAATGTGGTTTTGCCTTTCTGCCTTCCTATTCTTCCCCTCCTCTGCAGCCACTTCCCCTTGCTTCTTCTACATGAGATAGTTTACCCTACCCTGTCTCTCCCCATCTCCTCTTGCCACTTTTCCTCTCTCACCTCATAATTTCACCCCTTAGGTATCATCCTTTCCCAACAAATTCAACCTATGCCCTCTCTCCATGTATAACTGTAAACATATATACACACATTCACATATGTATTCATGTGACCATATACCCTTCTTCCATTATTTTCATACTGAGAAAAGTTTCATCAGTCACTGTTATTGTTTTTCCATGTAGGAATATAAATAGGTTAACTTTGATAAGTTCCTTTTGATTTCTTTTCCCTGATTACCTTCTCAGGTATCTCTTGCTTCTTGTGTCTGGATGTCAAATTTTCTATTCAACTTTTTTTTCCCTCAAGAATGCTTGAAAGTCCTCTATTCCACTGAATGACCATATTTTCCCCTGAAACAAAATACTCAGTTTTGCTGGGTAGGTGACCCTTGGGTTCAGTCCCAGCTCTTTTGCCCTCTGGAATATCATATTCCATGCCCTTTGATCCCTCAGTGTAGAAGCTGCCAGGTCCTGGGCTATTCTGATTGTGTTTCCACAATATTGAAATTGTTTCTTCCTGGCTGATTGTAGTATTTTCTCCTTGATCTGGGGATTCTAGAACCTGGCTATAATATTGCTGGGAGTTTTCTTTTTGGGATCTTTTTCAGAAGGTGATTGGTGGATTCTTTCAGCCTCTATTTTGCCCTCTGTGTCTAAAATGTCAGGGCAATTTTCCTTGAGAATTTTTTGAAGGGTGATTTCTAGGTTCTTTCTTTGATCATGGCTTTCAGGTAGTCCAATAATTTTTAAATTGTCTCTCCTGGATCTATTTTCCAGGTCAGTGGTTTTTCCCATGAGATATTTTACATTGCCTTCTAATCTTTCATTTGTTTGGATCTGCTTAACAACATCTTGATTTCTCATAAAGTCACTAGCTTCCATTTGCTCCAGTCTAACTCTGAAGGAATGAATCTCCTCAGTGAGCTTTTGAGATTCTTTTTCCATCTGGCAAATTGGGCTTTTTAAGGCATCCTTCTCCTCATTGCCCTTTTGGGCCTCCTTTGCCATTTGAGTTAGTCTATTTTTTAAAGTGTTGTTTTCCTCAGTCAGGCTGTTGACCCTCATTTCATACTTTTCCTACATCCTTCTCATTTCTCTTCCAAATTTTTCCTCCACTTCTCTTATTTGATTTTTAAAGTCCTTCTTAAGGTCCTCTATGGCTTGTAGCCTGCTCATATTTTCCTTTGGGGCTTTTGGAACAGGATTTCTAACCTCACAGTCCTCTGACTGTTCCATGCTTCAATCCTCTTTGCCCCCAAAATAGGAGTCTAATGTTTTATTTTTATGTTTATTTTGTTTCCTTTTCCTTGGCATGATGCCACTTAATTACTTGACTTTTGGGCTTGTTGCCACACTATGGCTCTGCTGCCAGATCGGAATTTTAGTCCCGAATGTGTGGGGGACAGCTTCCGTTTCTGGAAGCTGGAAATCCACCCACGACCTCCCCCCAGATCACAGTCCAGATCCAGGGAGGTTAAAACAAGAGCGATTACCCCCGAGACTGATCACTGGATCTCCCTACAGTTCGCAGACCAGGGGCTGGAGCTGCCACTGAAAGCTACAAAATGGTGTGTCTCCTCAGTGGCTTCTAGCCCCCAGGGGAGGAAGCCGATGCGTTCCCCAAATACTGGTCCCAAAGTCCATAGGACACTAGCCTCTAACTTTGTCCTAGGCATGTCTATGTTGATAATTCTGGAGTCGCCACAGCTGCTGGTGTTCTGGGGTCCCTCCAGCCGGCTGTTGGCCTGGCCACCCTGGGGCTAAAACCACGGGACCTGGGCTCTCTGCTGCCAGGTCCCAGAGCACTGCGCTGGCCCTTCCTGCAGGGCTGCTGGGCTGTCCTCAGCGGGAGGTTAGCTTCTCTGTGTTGTTCTGTGGGTGCTGGGGCTCCAGAAGTTGTTCAGAGTCCCCTTTTACATAGCTTCGAGGTAATCTGGGGGAAGAGATCCTTGGAGGTGCTGTTTCTACTCTGCCATCTTGGCTCTGCCCCCAGACTCTACTTTTTAAAATAATTCATCTTTTGGATTTGTCTCTTGGATTTCTCTTATTAAAACTATTTAGCTTCTTTTATCTCTGTTTTATATCACCATCATTTCCCGATGAATCTATCCCTTTTCTTAACCCATAATATTTCTTCATTTTATTAATACTTTTCTTCTGTTACTCATGTCTCCACCCTAAGTGTCTGAATTGAGACTCTGTGCCAAGTTCAAGCTCTGTCCCCTTTGGCACTTTTAAGGGGGATTATCAGGTCTTTGTCCCACAGAAGTCTGAATGCTGCTGTTCCTTCTATGTCATAATTGTGGATGGAGTGGTTGGATATTGGTCTCCTTTCCTTTCTTCTTCCAAAGTCTTAGCTCTAATTGATGGAACTAGAGTAAGAGCTAGGATCAGGTGGAAGCATTGCCCCCTGCCTCAATTCCTGGCTTCTATTTCTAGTGGGCTGCCAGGTTGGTCTCTGCTTTATCTCAGGGTCCTTTTCTTTCTCCTTCTCTTTATGCAGTCACCTATGGGGAGTGAACTTTGCCCCCTGGTGCAAACCTAACAGACCCCAACTAGAGATCAGTGATAGAATTGGCTTCAAAGTTCCTGCAGGGTCCCAAAGTTGGACTGCCTGGGCAGTCTCCTTATATTTTACTTACTGGAGGTAGCTGTCAAGTATTATCCTGATGACTTAAGGCACCTCCCAAGTAAAATAATCCCACCACACTACACTCTTAGCTCCCAAAAGTTTCTGACCATCTTCCTGTACAACCCTGGTCTGAATTGAAAACTTTATTGACATATCCCTTTGGTTATATTGGACCTTTACCTCATATGGCACTGTTTTGTATATTAGATAGATGTTTTTCTTGGAATAATTGGGCTTAAGTGGAGATTTTCATTTTTTCCCTCTTGGCCTAAAACTTGATAATATTACCCAGAAGATAATGTACCATATTTTCTTTACCTGATTATATGACCTCCTTTTCACTGTCTATTTGCAAATATATATACAGAAGATTCTTCATTTAAATGTACAAGTGTATGTACTGACAGATTTTTCTTAGGGAACTTCAAATCCATTCCTTAGCTACAAAAGCAGAGACTCTTGCAAAATTCAAAGAAAGAAAGAAAAGTATGATGTGATGTCTCACAATATGTGAGACTTAAAAAGGTAATCCTTTTTTTTCAGTAGACATTAATAAGATCAAGAAAAGAGTGACCCCCCCCCCCAAAGGACTTAATTTTTCTAGAATGAAAAGTATGAGCTTCTTCCCATTGATTTGGGAAAGCCACATTGTTAAGTCACTGCTCTGGTTTTCTAAGAGGCAGCCTGAAACAATTAATACAGTCTCTTCCAGTGTGCTCCTGGGAGGTAAAAACCTTTAGCGAATTGAATATTAAAGAAAATACATCTAATGGTGTGGGGAAATTAAATCTATCTTTTCCCAAATCTTCTTGGAATGTATCATTTTATGGTCACCTAGCTTTCCTTCCTGTCTTGAAAAGTTTCAACTTCTACTATTGTTATAATCATTATAATTTCCTTTGTGAGCATGATCTGAACAGACACGTTTTTTTTTTTAATTTTTTTTTTGTTAGCAATTTGCTTTCTGTATTAAAGAGGATGTTGTTTTAATCAGTTTTACAGCTTTAGTTGGATCTTGTTAATTTCCCAGGAAAATCTAATTTCAAAAGCAGCCTTCTAAGAATAAAAATGGAATCCAGAACCAGATGTATCATGGGTTTTCATTTTAAACTTCAATCTTATTCAATTGTAAAAACAATGTTAAGATCTTCATAAGGACTTGGAAAACTGATTATAATGCATAAAATGCCATTAATTAAGCAACTCCTTGCACTGTCACATTTATTCTATAAAGACTGGGGAATTTGCTTTTGGTAAATTGATTTACAATAGTGGACAATACAAAATTCATAACAAAAGGATCATTATTTTTATCCAATTTATGTAATTGAATTAGAATGTAAACAATGTCAAATTTGCATGGTAAAAATTTACCCTTGAATACATACATGCATATATATATATATATATATATATATATATATATATATATATATGTAGATAATTAAACTTGCTATAATTCGCTATGGTGTTGCAACATAAATGAAATGATGTTCATATCAACTTGTATATAGGTACACATAATGTGTATATAATCTATGTGACTTCCAGTATGGTTTAGTACTTCAGTTTTATATTGTTTCTATTTAATGAAATTATTAATTTTCTAATTATATGACAATCTTCCTGTTAAGTATTATGGAATCACTGAAAATAGTTTTTAGTTGTATAACCACTAATTGTTAAAACTTGGGAAATTAATATGCATTATGAATTTGAGGTGCTAATTTTTAAAAGCTTATGTATTTTTATAAGCTATACTTTAACACCTTTGGGAATTCTAATTTTAAATTGGTATTATCAGGTAAGCAATTTTGACATTTCCATTGCATGGTTCTTGAATATTATGATTAGCAAGCATGACATTAAGTGAAACAAAACAAACCCAAATCTCCATACGGCACTTTTACATATAAATTGCAAAATCTTATTACTGTTCACATTACTGCTCCCATTAAAATTTGTTTTTAATAGAGAGTATGCTCGTTCTAGATGTCTGATTTTAGATGTATTCTTTAACTTTTACAAAGAGTATAAACCTTACCATAAGGAGATGAATAAAATATGAAATAAAGAACAGAGACTGGATTTTTGTATATGTGTGTGTCTATGTGTATGTGTCTACAACACAGTAATACACTATTAAAAATTATTACCTGTAATATTACTTTATGTTTCAGTTAACTGTTTTAATTTTCCTTTGGGGAGTACACATGCAAGGACAAAAATGATAGTGAGCCTACTCCCATAATGACTTTATCTTATAGTTATTAGATTAATAGTACTGCAGTATTTTAATTGCCATGTGGATTTATGGTGAGTACAGTGATAAAGGCTAATAGGCTAGAATTTCAACATAAGTCAAAATGATATCCATTCCAATTAAAGGGAAAAGTATATGTCTTCCTTTGGAATTGATCAGAAAAATAAAAGTCCACTATATTTTGTACTTAAAGTTGCAGACATGGCTTATTTAAAAAAATCGTAATGACTGTTTTTATGTAGTAGTTTTAGTAAATTTATAGAGGCTTTATAAGATTAATTCAGGCAAAATTTTTTGAATATATGATTTATGCAATATATGTTTAAGATATTAATCATTGGATACGCTTTATAAACTGTTGTAGGTTGAATATTTTTTTTATCTCTTACAATGGAAGTTTAGGAAGTATATTTTTATTTGGTGCTTTAACATTTTATATTTCAGTAATAAAAACCTAAAAACAACCCTTACAGCTCAGAAAGTAGCAACCAATGAAATATCAAATACAAAGTGATTATTATCCAATTTATAATCTATTTAATGAAGGAGTAAATAAACATATACAATCATTGTAATGTTAAATATGATGTATGAATTAATTATTAATATAGTTTTAGAATTAATGAGGAATTGAGAGTTATATGGGTTTTTTGTTTTGTTTTGTGTTGCTTGGGAATTACAACAATCAATTTAGCATTTGATATTGTAATAATTTGTTGTAGATCAGTTGTTTTTCAGCCATGTCCGAATCTTTGTGACCCCATTTGGGGCTTTCTTGGCAAAGATATTGGATGGGGTTGCCATTTCTTTCTCTAATTCATTTTTATAGATGAGGAAACTGAGGCAAACCAGGGTTAAGTGACTTGCCCAGAGTCAAACAGCTAATAAGTGTCTGAGGTTAGATTTAAGCTTAAGAAGATGAGTCTGGGCCTGGCACTCTCGATTCACTCTGTCACCTAACTGACTTCAATAATTTCTCAGGACACACTGATGTATTTTGGTTTCCATAGGGAACAAAAAAAATTAATTAGATTCACTGTATATCTAAATATAACAGTTCTAAAAGCACCAAGTAGGCTTCATATAGGAAAAGAATAATGGATGTGGAATGAAAAGATCTAAGTTGGAATTCCTGCTTTATTACTTACTCTCAGTGTAACCTTACTTACCTTTTCAGAGCCTCATTTTCTTTAAGTATAAAATGGGGGAGAAGGGAGGATTGGGATTAGATTCACCATATGATCCCTACAGCTTTGGATCTGTGCTATTGTGATCTTGTATCTTAGGGTAGTTTTTGTCTATGATGCCACAGACTAGGCCCGTGAAGATCAGATGCATTTAGAGCATGGCTTAGATGAATACAATAATTTTGTTATGGGATCCCAGAGTAAATTCTTGCTTTCACAGTGAGTTTTTTCCAGGGTGCTATATCGTAACAAAATTACACTAAGATTTATTTTTGCCAATGAGTCATAGAATCTCAGGTTAAGAGCTAAAAAGAACCATAGAACCATTTCGCTTGAACTTACATATGAGGAAACTGCCCAAGGCCACATAGTGATTTAATGATAGAATTTGAACTACATCACTATTCACACACTGTGTGTGTGAATGTGTGTGTGTGTGTGTGTGTGTGTGTGTGTGTGTGTGTGTGTGTGTGTAGAGTTCTCAGAATAGGGGAAAAACATGAGAATGCTAAATTATTCATTCATTCATTCATTTATTTGTTTGCTTTTTGGAGGGCAATTGGAGTTAAGTGCCTTGCCCAAGGTCACACAGTTAGTTTTTGTGTTAAGTGTCTGAGGCTGGATTTGAACTCAGGGCCTCCTGACTCCAGGGCTGGTGCTCTATTTACTGCACCACCTAGCCACCCCAAAACGTACTTCCTTCCCTTTATTTTATTTTATTTTATTTTTTGGAGGGGGGAAGGTAGGGCAATTGGAGTTAAGTGACTTGCCCAAGGTCACAGGGTTAGTTTTTTTGTGTGTGTGTTAAATGTCTGAGGTCAAATTTGAACTCAGGTCCTCCTGACTCCAGGGCCAGTGCTCTATTCACTGTGCCACCTAGCCGCCCCTAAATTATACTTGTGATGTCATGTCTAAGTTGGTTCTGCTTATTACAATTAGCATTGCCTTAATTTCCTTATTAGTAAAAGGAGAAATTTGAACTGCATCATTTTTTCAGACCTCTGCTAGCTTTAATAGTTTATGATTCTTTATTCTATATTCTAAAACTCACATTGGGGGTGCTGTGCATGACCCCAGCCCCAACGGATCTATAAGTAGAAATGTTAGCCTAGGGTAAATTCCCTGTCGTGCATAACCCCATTTTCCCCTGTTCCATCCCCTACTGATCTCCAACTTTACCCAGTCAGCCCACCTCCACAGAGGTGGGTGGGTTTCTGGGTCTGGGAGACTTGGCCCTGGTGGGAATTTCGAGGTGTGTACTGACCAATCACTGTTCTTGGCCTCAGCAAGTTTCTCCTTGAGTAATACCTAACTGTTGGCTTCGTAGTATCCCTTTAAAAGCCGACACATTGTCGGTGCAGACTGACTGTTCGATTTGGGTATGACCCTGAACAGTCCCATGGAAAACAAAATCCACTTCCAAATTTTACCCTCTGGGTCTCTTGTTTTGCTCCTTTCAGCACAACAGGGGCAGCTAGATGGCACAGTAGAGAGAGTGCTGGTCCTAGAGTCAGGAAGCCTCAACTTCCTGAGTTCCAATCTGGCCTCAGACACACTTATTAGCTGTGTGACCCTGGGAAAGTTGCTTAACCCTGCTTGCCTCAGTTTCCTCCTTTATAAAATGAGCTGGAAAAGGAAATGCAAGAGAATTTGCCAAGAGAATTTCAAAACAGGGTCACAGGACTGAACAACAAAAGCAAAACTCAAAGTCAGTTCAGTTTTTTTCTGCTTTTTTTCTTTTTCTGGGAATGAGAGGCTTATGCTTGTTTATAAGATAAATGAGAGGCAGTGTTGTGTAATGGGTAGAGACTGGCCCTGAAGGCAGGAAGAAGAACATTCCAGTTCTGCCCCTAATACACAATGACTTCACGTGATCCTGGGGAAGTCATTTAACCTCTTTGTGCCCTAGGTAACTCTCTGAAGCTGCTAGTTGCAGAGAAAGGGCTAATTTGAATTGGTAGTCAGAGTTTCCTTATCTGGAAATTCTTTACACTGAAGAAACCACAGGTCTCTTCCCAATCCCTATTGTAAGGTTGCTATAACAACCTCACAGTATTTACTCCTAAATTCCAGAAGAAAGTTGCAGTATACTCTGCAGTTGTGCTAGAAAGCCCCCACCCTCTCAATCCCCCCCACCCCCCCAGGTGCATGCTATGGATTACCTTGTGTATGTGAAAACAGTGTAAAATGGTATAGTTTTTGGCCCTATGTTCTTGAATATTTCACAATTCTGTAATTCTTAGTCTATTATGAAAAAGGGACTGCTGGCCTTTGTTAAGGCAGAAGCCTTCTGTGTCCCTAAAAGACAGTTTATTGACATTGGTACAAATCAAAGTATTTTCTTTTCACCCAAGATTATTAATGTCAATATAACTCTGTTAAAATACTTACCATGAATAAAACCTAACAGGAAAGAAGTCATGTCTTATCTGTTCATAGATTTGATGTTAGATTGTGTGTCATGGTGTTTTTATCACAGGATTTGGGGCTTTAAAAAACTGAGCAGCTTGTGAGGGTTTGTGGTTAGATGATTCTGCTATCCATCAGTTTGGTCACTGGTAGTTGAACTCAGCCAGAATCTCTTGGTATCATAGCAGTAGAATAAGAAATAGATTGGTTTTTATGAGATGAAAATACTTGAAAATCAAATTTACTTTATCCATAACAATGATAGCTTGATGTTTTAATGCCTTTTTTCTTTTTTGGCTCTTTTTAGGGTAAAGTGCAGCAAAATCAAAAATTTATTTGGCTGTTCCTCATCATCATGAACCGTGCTTTTAGCAGGAAGAAAGGTAAGTGATATGAAGGGATAAATAGTTGCTTTTGTTATTATTGTTGTTGCTATAATTGTTATTAAAGCTGAATTAAGAGACTTCCAGTTGGCCTGAGAATTAATATTTAATGCTAGAATTACGGTGAATCTCTATTTCAGCTTTAAAATTTTATCAGCCTCCAAATCATAAGAATTTGTAAATTTTCCAAATTTCTTTCTTGGTGTGCAGTCTCTGTGTCAAGAAAAGGCCCAAGAGTTTATACTCAATTGGTCGCTGTTATAAGACGAAAGTTGATAGCCTAAAGAAAAAAATCATACATTTACATTTCTTAAGTCTCCCCTAGTGAATCAAAATAGGGTCCTGGATTCTGCCAATTTCCCTTTTCTTCCTCTCTCTCTCTCTCTCCCTCTCTCTCTCTCTCTCTCTCTCTCTCTCTCTCTCTCTCTCTCTCTCTCTCTCCCCCCCCCCCCTAGTTTTTATATTATCCCCAACACCTAGTTGTCCAGATAATTCCACAGTCACTTCTTTTCCTGGGAAATATGGTGACTAGCCAAGAAGACAAGCTGAAGAATCTAGCACTACAACTGACATCCCCTTTTTAATTATTCTTTTCTGTAAGAGTGTGCTAAAGGAAGTTGACTGAGAACAGTTGAGCTAAAGAAAGGAAAAGAAGAATGTCACTTGAATGTCACAAGCTAAATATTACCCAGGTTGAATGTTCAGGACAATAGACTTTAGAACTCTGAAAATATTTATCTAATTGTGTGTTATTGGCATTAAATTTTAGATGCTACATCTATCACAGAAAATTTCTTTTTGTAGCTTTCTTTTTTTCCTAAATAGAAATATAAGCAGGTTATTTCAGAAAGCTATTTACTAAAGTTGGTTCTTATATATCAGTTGATCTTTCAGTGTAGGGTCTTTCTTCCCAGATTAATTAGTTTTTTGGTGGGTGAGGGTGGACCTGCATAAAAGAGGCCATCCTTTGCTTCATTTCTTACCTAGGCTTGATCATTTAATAGGTGTTGCCTCAGTCAAACTGAGACCTGAGAAAGATGATAATTTAATGATTGATGGATGCCACTGCATCCAGAGCCATCTCTAGGAATCCTGATCTGTATCTTGCCACTCTATTCAGATGGCTCTAGCCCTCCTTCACTGAAATCCATTTCACTTGCAAGTTAGGACCACTCCTCCCTGATATCATGTTTCTCTTTGAGAATGAAGGACAAATAGTAACCATTGTTATTTGGCATGATTCTTGACTTTGTCTTTATTTAAGTCACCCAGAGATAGTTGGTAATTTTAATATTTAACAAATACCAGGGCAACATTTACAATACTTATTTATTATCTCTCATTCTTATTACATGTCTTTAATAATCCATCTTAATCCACCTCTTCTATATAAGTAATCACTGGTTATATGCTGCAACTTGTTTATACCCATAATGTACCCTAATCTCAGGAATCAATTTTAATCAATTTTAAATCAATTTAAATCAAGTTTAAAAGGAAAGAGAAAAAAAGAAAATCAAATATAAATACCTGGGAGGTCTTTTATTATTTGCACAGATTAAATAGACTATATTTAAAAGCCCTGGAATTAAAAAAATATATCAAAATATTTCAGCACATAGCACCATGCCTGTCACAAGGTAGGCAAAGAACAAATGTTTATTGACTGATTTTTAAAATCATGGGAACCTCAGAGGATCCTGGATTTAGAGCTGGAAGGGGCCTCCCACTTCAGTTCCTTCAGTTTACAAATGAAGATACTGGAGCCCAGAGAGGTTTAGCAACTTGTCCAAAGTCTTTTTTTTCCCTCAATTTATTTTATTCTAAATTTAAGAAATAAAAAGAAGGGGTGGCTAGGTGGTGCAGTGAGTAGAGCGTTGGCCCTGGAGTCAGAAGGAACCGAGTTCAGATCCAACCTCAGACACTTAACACACACACAAAGAAAAACCTAGCCGTGTGACCTTGGGCAAGTTACTTAACCCCAATTGCCTCCAAAAAGCAAAAAAAAAAAAAAAAAAAAGAAAAGAAAAGAAAAAAATTATTGTGCATGAAACTGCAAATCTATTATGTACAACTTGCTACTCTTTTTAAATATATGATAAAGTTATAATTTAACTTTCTCCCCCCCCCTTTTTTCTTCCCTCTTCCCAACTATTAAGCATCAGAGGTGGATTAAAACCAGATCCTTAGACTGCAGAGCCAGTATTTTTCCACTACATATTAGACCATTTAAAAAAATGTTCTTTATCCTAGAAATCTCTTTAAAAGTGAGTCATTTTATTCAAATCACAAGATTTCAGTGAAAAAAATAAAAGATAGGGAAGTACCTAATATAGCAAATATGTTTTGTATTGTGACAAAATATTATTTAGACCAGAGTAAAGCCAAATCAAGTTTACTATTGACTTTCAGTTATGGATTTAAAAGAAAATCTTAATTTACTAATTAGTATGGTCTAACTAAGGACTGAAATACCACACATTTACATAGTGTTTTGTAGTTTTGGAAGTACTTTGCTAAACTACTGTTCAGATATTATTTATATCTGGAACAAGTGTAAACACATTCCAGCATATGAGCAGGTTGTCTTCTAAAAGTATGTGTGTGAGGTAGGCAGTTATTTGTAACTTGTGATGGATTTTTCCATGGAATTAATTTATGGATGTGGTAGGTAAATTCTAGAACAGGCCACAATGTATCTGAAGACTTCACTGACCACATTTGATGAAATTTTCATGGGAAAACTTATTTAGGATTCTAATTTGAGATACTCAGATCACATCTCCCCATCCCAGAATGACCTGCCACTACCATGGCTTCTGACCAAGCTATCTTTTCTTCCCAGGCCTACTATGGAATAGAAAAGAACAAAATTCAGTTCACATAGAGGGCTGTTTGGGGTTTTTTTTTTTAGGCTTTCCATAAAAGGCCATCCATCAAACTTTCCTCCTGCCCCTAACTTACTGTTTGCAAAAAGGCAAAAAACTGACAGGGTTTAAAAGGATTCTTTCCTGTTCCCCTCACTCCTCTTGAATTTTCTCCCCCTCCCCTTGCCACTCCCCCAGTCACATTAGACCACTGAGAAACAGTCATCCATCAATGTTAAATGGTGACTTTTTTTTTTAAAGGAAGTACTGAAGTAAGAGTAATTTACATTTCTGAAGAAAAACATAGTTCAGTCTTTCTGGGCTTAGGTCATGGGAGTTAAGGCAGGGGCAGGGACCCAGAATCAACAGTAAAATGTGGCCTCGGTGAAGCTAGAGGAGGGTGATAACTTAGCAGTAGACCTGTGTTTAAGCTAGGAAAACAATAGCAATAGTGCATAGCTGCCTTATCATTTTCCCTAGTTCCCTCAGTCACTATTAGCCCTGCCACAGCCATATAGACCCCACCCTCGACCAGTCCAGGAGTGAGGTAAGAATCATTACAGCCATGGAATTTCAAGCTGGAAGAGCTCTTAAGAGATTTTCTTGTCTAGTCTTTTCATTTTAGAAATAAGAAAAATGAGACCCAGACAGGTTATGTTTTGACTTTAAATTTAGTGGTCACCCTCTATACTGTCCTGCCTCTAGGGAGTAAAGGGAGACCGAAAGGGGAGAAAGTAATTTCACTAGGCAAATAGTTGGCCTAATAAAGATGGAGTTCCTATGGACACTAGGTATTCCTGCTTGACTTTCTGTAAGGGAAATGGTAAATGCGTATTTCAGGACCCGCCCAGTATAGAGATACAAATTAAATTCCTTATCCTAAAATGAATTATGTCCTACATAACACTCATTAGAGTGTTATGTTAAAGGTTAGAGTGTTATGTTAAAGGCTCAGTAGAACCTTTCATTATACACGTATTCTCAGAAATTGAGCCTTTAAAGTCACTACTCATGCCTCTTTATTATATTATTATATGTCCAACCTTGGTTCCTCTCTCCAATAGAGGAAGATAAGGGGAATACAAACCATACGTTATGGCTTAAATACAAATTCACTCCTTGTTTCAGTGTGTATCTATGTATTTTCTGACTCCTCTCATTCTCCCAACTCTGAGCTATACATCATTACTGAATATTAAAGACTCTGATATGTGATGAATTTGGCCTTTAACCAGAGGTTTAAACTTGGGGTTATCAATGAATTCTGCCAGTTCTAGCAGTTAATCTGAAACTGAAATGAATTGAAAGATTTAATATCCCCCAGTTTCTGATTAAACCAGTAGCTGTCTGATTTAACTATAGCTTGAGAGGAAGAATCTATTTGAATACCTTTGCTTTTCACTTTACTAGAGAATTAATACATGCTGATTATCTGAAACCATAATTATATCCCTAGAGAATATAATTAATGCCATTTTCAATGAATGTTATAAGCATATAGTTTGTGCAAACTTCTCATTTGTAAAGTAGAATGGTCTTGCTTCCAATATTAGATGGCCATATATTTAATAAATTTCTAATTTCCTTATTTAATAATATAATGCATTTATTGCTAAATAATGTAGCATATTTAAGTTGAAAGAAAAAGACCACCTAATCTGTAAGATAATTGTTAATATAGTATATCAAATGCCTCAGTTGGTATTTTGGTCATATAATTTGGTATGCTGCTAAACCTCTCCTTAATTGATATTGCCAGATACTTAAATTTTTTTTAACCAAATGCTATACTAAAAAGCATTAAACATATTACTGATTCATTTTGAAAACTTTGAAAAAAATCTGTTAAACAAATTACTTTAGTCATTAACAAATAAATGCATATTAAAATTTAATGCATTTGGTTGTTGTGTAGCTTCAGTTTTAATATTAGCTATTTTCTTTCTGATTATGTTTTTAAGTCACGTATTCTGTTCATTACATCAAAAATGAATTATCTAATAGCAAACCATTAAGCACAACATCCTAATAAATAGAGCTAAATTGATGCAATGAATTGTGGTTTATTCTGTTTTAACCCATCAGCTGTCAAATAGACAGGGATTTTTGTATGTTTTAGCAATTTAAAAATTCAATAAGAAGATGCTATTTCATGGATTTTTTTTTCATTCAAATTGATAATGTTTTTACAAACTAACCTTACCCCTCTCTCAGATTCTCAAGGTTGTTGGGTGCCAGAACACACACAGCAAGGTTTTAAAATGTATTTCTATAAAAGTTGATTACAAAAAAACAACAAAAAAAAAAACTTTCTATATTGAATATTACAAAGATAGTCAGACATTGAAGAATGAAGATAAGAAACCTCACATTATCCCTTTCTGTCCTGGTTCTTTGTTTCTAAGAGATAGAGCTAGTATGTTAAGGAGTGCTAAAATGTCAAGGAAAAAAATCACTATGGAAAGAAAATCTTATTTTTTTCTCATTAAGCATTTTACTTTAATTTTTATCATTCCAGAATCATTATTTTAGCACCTATTATGTTAGAACATACCTAAAGTAGGGTCACAATAAAGATTTATTTTAGGAATAGTTATTTTTTTAAAGCACCTTTCATAGCTGTTCCAGTTGTGAATTTGACATCTGCAATGAAGGCATTAGAACTGAACAATGAAATGTGGGTTTGGCACCTCATGTTTTCTGAATATATAATTAATCCATTTATTCAATAGTTTAGGAGAGCATTGTGATCTGTTTTTGGCCCAGCCTTCCAGTGGCTATGTAGGTAGATTATCTAGGTCCCTTCCTAGGTATCCATGGTAACCTGATCATCTCTAATGAGGTATTAAGGTAATTATTTTGCCTATCAGCAAGTCATCAAGAAATAATACCTTTATAATACCTACATACTATCCTTATTGGTAGCAGCTTTTTGAGTTTCACCAAAAATAACCTTTTTAAAAATTTTAAAACTAAAAAAGTCAATTTTCCATAACCTGGAAATATATAAATTATCCTCCTACCCTAGAAATAATATAAACTATCAAATTTAGAGATACTTCTTAAAATTCTGAGGGAGCAACATTACCCTTGGAGGGAGGAGAATATGAGGGGGGGTGAATTAGCAGGGGAAATGAAATAGCTTCCTAACACCTCCCAAGTCAGATCTTTCACTGTGTATTTTGTTTGAATTTATTTTTGAGTCACTGGAATCTCAAATCCCAAATATTCACATAAGTATAAAACAAATTCAAAACTAAATAAGACATCTTTTGACTTATTGATTGTTATTTCCTCTCATGAGCATGCATCACTAAAAGCTAATTATTTGTACTTTTAGGAAAATTCAGTCCATGTATATCATTATTACTAGTTATTATATTTTTTTCTGAAACTAAGATAATCATTCAATAGCAGTTTTTAGGGTATTTGCTTTATATTAAGTTTTACTCAAATAAGTCAATAAACACTTATTCTTTTCTTACTTGTCACATAAGCATAGGAGAAACAAAGACATGTAAAGAATCCTTGCCATGAAGGAGCTCCCATTCTAATGAGAGGAGACAACATGGAAATAAGCAGGCTTTATTTAACATAGACCAAGTAGATGGAAGGTAATCTCAGAAAGCACTAGCAGATTGGGAAAGGCTTCTGTTAGAAGGTAGGAAATGAGGGTAGTTTTGAAGGAAGCCAAGAAAACATAGATGAGGAGATAGAGCATTAGAGTAACAGCAATAATAGCACATTTATATGGTTCTTTACAGGTCATCGCTATAACTCTGTGAGCTATGGTAGTCAGGTATTACTAACTCTTATAAATTACTAACTTTTATAGATGAGGAAACTGAGGCCCAGGGTGGTTGATTGACTTATTATAGCCTTATCAGGTATCTTATAATACTAAGTAATTCAGTGCTCTCTCTACTTTACCACTACAGCTCTCTCTCCATACTTCCATATGTAGCAAAGGTATTTTCATTGTTCATTTTAAGATAATAATAGCATACTAATTAGCACTTATTTTACTTGCATCAAGCAATCATGGTTTAATAAATCAAACTCAAATGGAGATACATAATATTTTACCAAAATATAGCATATGTTTTCCATTGAAGAGGATGCAAGACATCTTGGTCTTAGAAGTCTTCATGTCATGGAGAAGATCCTGAGTTTTCATAATTTTGTCATTGAAGCACATCCATTGAAATTAGTTAATTGTTCTGTGCTCCTTCTGTGCCCCGTAGAGCATATGGGGTTTACTTTTGCTCTTGTATCCCGAGAGCCTACCATATTGTCTGGAACATGCGAGTCACTTAATAAAATACTTCTCAGAGGACCCCAAAAAGCTGAGTGTGGAGTAGTTCATTACCAAGATAGACACAAGTTGTCTTTTCTTTGTTTTTGTTTTGTTTTGCTCCTCAATTTGGGGATTGTATTTTGCCTTTCTTTGTATCCCCAGGAGTTAACATTGTGCCTAGCACATAGTAGGGACTTAATAAATGCTTACAGATTGCTGCTTTGGTTTTTTTTAGCCACAGGAGCTTGTCAAACTGTTAAGGACTAGAGGATTTTTGAAAAGTGATTAACCACAATGAGGAAATCATAATTACTCCATGTTCTAATGACTCTGAGCAATTCGTTGACTTTTTAGAGCCTCAGATTCTTTATCTATAAAATGAGAGAGTGGACTAAGTGACCTCTTTGAATCCGTCTATCTCTGCATATTTAATCCTCTGATTTCAAGTATAAAGTTGACCCCAGTTTTATTATTCTGCCCATGGCTCTATAATAATTTTTATCAGTAATGTTTTTATCACCTTTAAAGAAAACTTGAGCTTATTATCATATTTAAATCATTTATATACCAGCACATAGATAAGGCCTAAATTGAGGATTTTTCCTTACAATAATTTTGTCATTTTCTAAGTATTTGCACAGTATTAATTTCTCAGTTCAGACATTACATGAATGCATGGTTTTTAATAGTTTTAAAATTTTGATTTCACTAAGCAATTAAGTCATGCCGTCAATGCATAATCTAGTTCACAGTGGGGTAGAAATAACAATAATGTGTATTTCTTGTATATGGGGGCATCATTTAAAAAAATCCATGACATGTGCAGGGGATGAAAAAAATTGTTTAAATTACTTAGCTGACATGATCAGTCTAATGCAATTAGATATTTTCCCCATCTATTGGTAGCCATGAAAAAATCCAATTAGACAATTATCTGCCAGTCTAAGTTCAGACAAATCAAACCAGCCTTCCATCTCTCAATTTCTTCCTCCTCCCTCCTTTCCTCCCTTCTTTCCCTTCTTTCCTTCCTTCCCTCATTCCCCCTTCCCTCATTCCCTCATTCTTTCCTTCCTTCCTTCCTTCCTTCCTTCCTTCCTTCCTTCCTTCCTTCCTTCCTTCCTTCCTTCCTTCCTTCTTTCTTTTCTCTCCATTTTTATCCCTCTCTTTTCTGCCCTTTACTCTTATTCTTTTCTGGGAAAAGTAATGAACTTGAAATCATACAAGCCCTGGTTCTGAATCCTACTTCTGCTTTTTATTAAAATACACTTGACTATTAGTTGATGCTATCATTAATAACAATTGTTATCAAGTACCATTTTCTTCAGAACACATTTTTTGGGGAAATACAAATTTCCATAAGCAAGGGTCCTTGCGTATTTATTTGGAAATAGTAACACATTTCTGTGTCTAGAAGGAACTCGTTCCTGTATCAACCCACAAAATATTTTTTAATGTCCTTGGAAATATATAAATTTACCACTGTAAGTAACTATGTTTGGGAGAAAAGCTATCCTGAGCTCCAATCTGAAATTGAAAAGTAAATAAGAAAAAAGTTTCAGCTTTAGTAAGCTTCACACTAAAAGGTGTCTTTGGTATTCTTTGGAATGTAAGTGCAGGTCTCCTTTAAGTTCCCTGTAGGTTTCAAGAACCCTAAAACTTGCCTAGCTCAGAATGCCCAACCAACTTCCTGATTTTCTCCTTAGTCTTCCAGGAGACATGTGGAAAGGCCCTGCCTGAGAATAATAGTAATTTGGGAGGTTGAGATTGACTTCCTCTTCCTTATTCAGGACAGATCAGAATACTTGACTCCCTCCTTTCTATCATGCTACTTTTTTCACCCTGGGAAGTCAGTACAATTATAATTATATAGCTTAGTCTGCAGTAGGAATGGTGAAAGAAAGTCCCTGCTTCCTCATGAATGAAAAAAGGAGTTATGGAGATAGATGCTTTATTCTTGTGAAGGATCTCTGGAAATTAGTTATATAACTTAGGAATTAGTTTAATTTCTTTTTTTCAACATATTTCACATAGAAAAGGAAGGTTTCAGTAAAGAGTGTATCCTTCAACTATGTATTTTGAGTGATTAAATGTGTTCACTGGTTCTGGAATCAGAGGACATGGGTGCAAATTTTGCCTCTGACCTTATGAGTATGAGTTTGATCAAGTCTTTTAACCTCCCTTAATAAACCTAAATTGTTTCCTCTATGAAATGAGGAGGTTGACATTCTCTGAAATTCCTTCTAGTTCTATATTTATATATCTTTGTATATAATTAAACTTGGGCAACCATGATCACACTGCTTTATTAAATATAAATAATAAATGTATAGGGTCACATAGACCCTCACCCTCCAATTTTCCTTGATATAAATTGAAATGTAGCAAGGATTACATGTTGGTTTTTCCATTTGTTAAGGGGTGATAAACATACAGAGGGTAGTATTCGAGACTATGACCTGAATATAAGAATTAATAAATGTTTACTCAAATGCTACTGTTCTTCATTACAGATAAAACATGGATGCACACTCCTGAGGCTTTATCGAAACACTATATTCCCTATAATGCAAAGGTAAAAGCATTTCATATATTACTTCATTATACTATGCTACAATATTGCAATGCAGTTTTGTTTTAAGAAATATTGGTTTTATTCAACATTTCCTAGAAAAACACATCTGAATGGTTATAGGATATGAATTATAATACAGGCTCATTCTTACTCTAGCAAACATATTTTATTGCCTGAAACAGGTGATCCTCTATGTGCTTTATTGTCTTTGAAATACAATTGGTATCTCTAATGAATGTATAGTTTAAAGTCTTAATCCCTACGTGTATTTTCTTAGAATTATTTTAGTAGCAGATCAGGTCACAGTCTAGAATACTGCCCTCTGTATGATTATCACCCTGTAACAAATGGAATAACCAACATATTATCCTTATTTACATTTTAATTTATATCAAGGGAAATTGGAGGGTGAGGGTGTACATGACCCTCTACATTTGAGAAAAGAGTTTCTGCACTTTTAATGTACGTATTGTGACAATTTTGTAATCTTTGGAATAAAGAACAAGAGAATAAACTAAAAAGAAAAAATCCTGCTTTCTGGGACATGTTTGTTCAAGTTACTGCATTTTAATGGACCAGGCTCTGAATGATGAAGCCATATCCAGTTTCTCTGAGCATTAGCATTTGCTTATTGGCAGCCAAGAACATGAGTAAACAAGCCCTTTAAACAACTCTATTTCAGAAGTTTTTCTAGGGGAAAAAGTGCTTTTCTGGAAAGTTAGTGTGGGCACCCAGCCTACAATATCTTTTCAGGTTAATACAAATTGTGAATTTCAAAGTGGAAGAAATGAGAAAGGAATTTTTAAGGGATGTTTGAATAAATGTGATTGAATAGAAAGGGCATATGCGATAAGCCTTTGAAGATGTAATGGGAGTGAGGTCAAAAGCAGTGGGAGGCTGTAGGAATATTGTTATCAGTTGAATCAGTAAGCTAGGGAAAAGAGAATGTTGAGATTGGCTTTGGGAATTTATTTCAGAGGATAAATGAGCATTTGTTTTTAGCAGGGACCAGAAAGTCAATAATGTTTGGATACAATATTTCTAGAGGTGCTGTTCTAACATCTGAATCAGCAGTGGGTAACAGGAGCTTTAAAGGTCAATCCTGGCAAAACTACTTCCAAAGGTGGTGCTTAGAAGCTAGATTTTTTTAAGAATGCATCAACAGTAGGGGTTTCCTGCTGACTGGGCAGCAATGGAGGAAAGCAGTGCTATGTGAAACTAGGATAACTGAAATCACCAAGATATCTATGAATTTTATTGCAAAGCTTACAGGGAGATTGCCTTGATTAAAGCAAAGTTTAATTAAATGAATAAGTGGAGTTGATTTAACATTATCTATTTCTTTTGTGGATGTTCTTCTTTGCAGATAGTACAAAGTTGTGTGAAGTCAGAAATTGGGATTTGAGAATTATTTTCTAAGGGGTATGGACATCCATTTTCTGGTTACATCAAATACCAAGCAGTAAAATTGATAGTTTGTGGTAATGATGGTGTTCTTATGCCTTTAAAGTTAACTTATGGAAAAGAACAATGGGATTAACTTGAAGTTAATTAGCTTTAAGTGCATACATGATTGAAACATCACAGTGTCAAATTAAGGAATCCTATCACTTTTTATCATATACCCTTTAATATAGGATCCAAGTAAAGGTCTGCTAGTTCATGTTGAGATTTTCTTACAACTAGTTACTTTATAAGCAAGGACACAACTTTAAAGATCCTTAGAAGTTTGAAGAGGTATTTCAGTCTGGTCTTTCTTTCTAGGACTTGGGATATTTATATGAGGCTTGTAGAGGCTTTTTGATTGCATTCATTCTGGGTTGAATTTGTGGATATTTCATTGGACTATGGTCAACCAAGTCCTCCAAGGACTCCAAGGGCCATATTATAGTAGGGGTCAGCTTGGCAGACCTATTAGCAAGTTCCTGCTGTAATAAAAGCAATGTGCTAGATTCTGAAGGCAATACAAATCTGGTCCTTGTTCTCAAGGAGATTATAATCTATTTTTTTAATATAATGGGTTCTATTTAAAGGTGTTTGACTCCCCCTCACTAGAAGTCTCCTAGTTAAGGCTGGGTGGCCAATTATCACCCAATAATTGGGTGGCCAATTATCAGAGATAGTGTAGAAAGGGATTTCTGTTTATGTACAGGTACTATTTATATACTAGGAAGTTTTCAACATTCCTCCCAATTCTGAGATTGTATGATAGTGGGAAACACAAGACAGGTAAACAACTAATTGTAGTCCAAAACAATAATTGCTAAATGTCATAAAAAGTGGTACAGGTAAAAAGATATAGGAGTTCAGAAAGACGAACATTGCTTCTATTTGAGGGCTATACAAGGGAAGACTGTGTAAAGAACATGAACTTTGAGCAGCACATTGGTTTGATTTCAACAGGTCAAAATGGTAAGGGAGTATAGGTAGGTGCATTCAGGTAGAAAAAAAGGAATGACAAAAACAAGAAGGTTACAGAAGCAAAGGATGTATGTGAAGATTGGCGGCAGTAAAGGGTTTGTGTAGAGGAGAAACATGTATTCAGGTATTTTTGAGTGAACTTTACCCTGTAGAAATAGGGAGCAATTGAAGATTTGAGAGCAGAGAAGTGGCATAATCAGAATGGTGTTTTAGGAAATGAGTCTGGTAAGATCACACAGAATCCAAGAGAGAGGAGAGACTAGTAGTGGACAGGTTGTTGGACACTATTGTTGTATAACATACAGGACTCAACAAAAGCAGTAGAAATGTAAATGGGTATGTGGAGAGGGATATGAGAGAAATGGCAATGAGACAAACAACAGCACTGTCTTGCTACCGTTAGGATTTTGAGGGGTGAGAGAAAGGAACGAGTAAAGGATAATCCCAAGATTTCAAACTTGGGTGAATAAGATAATGGTGATATTATTAACATATCTATTACTAGACTTGTTTTATTTGGTACCCTTCATACATGGACTTCCTTTATTTCATATACAGCCACAAATTAAACAGAACTGGTAATTACATATGGGTAATAGCTAGAGAAATTTGTTTTTGAGATTTCTCTGTTAAAGTCATCTTCATTTAAAAAATACTGGTGTATAGTATGCACTTATAAATGATTGGCTTTCCTTCTCTTCTTAACATTCCAGTAGTTCTAGTTTGCCTTTGGAATATTTTGTAGATAAACATTATTCCATTTTATAGCAGATCCTATTTTATGAAATTCCCATTAAATAGTCATTTTGTGCCCATTTCAGATCTTGCATGGGTTATAAAACAATAGTAGGTAATTAAGAAGCATTATGTACCATTCCGTAAAGGTGTCATTAGATTTACTCCCAGTACTTATTGACAGCATAAATATTATTAGTCCTTGGGGAATCCTGCAGCATCCTCTGCAGTGTTAAGTTTTCAGTCTCAAAGAAAGTTATAGATTCACAAAACTTCCCTAGTTTATTTAAAAATCTAATTCTAACTGTGAATAAAAGTGAAATGTTTAAGACAAAAAGAGAAAACAATGAATGGAGACTAGCAGTATGTATCCAGAACCAGTAATTTAATTTATTTTAATTTTTCAAAATTTATTTATTTTTAGTTTTCAACATTCGCTTTCATAAGATTTTGAGTTCCAAATTTTCTCCCCATCTCTTTCCTCACACCCTAAGATAGCATGTAATTTGATATAGTCTCTACATGTATATTCATACTGAACCTATTTTCACATTAGCTATGTTATAAAGAAGAATTAGAACCAATGGGAGAAACTACAAGAAAGAAGAAACAAAGAAAAAAAAAAGAAAAAAAAAGAGTGAGCAAATAATATGCTTCAATCTGCATTCAGACTCCATAGTTCTTTTTCTGGATGTGAACAGCATTTTCCATCATGAGTACTTTAGAGTTGTCTTGAATCCTTGCAATGCTAAGAAGAGATAAGTCTATTGAAGTTAATAGGACCAATAATTTTAATCCTAGTGTTTCTTAAAGTTAAATTTGAACTCAAATTTATTTCTGAAATGTATATGGATGCCATTAGAAGGATAGAGGCCCATAGGTTTTGATTCTTCATGGGACAGAGTATAGTTAATCATCATTGAGGGCTTTCTTATTTCTGTTAAAAAGTATAAATTTCCAAAGGAATGGGCTCTTATTGAGTTTGCATCCTTGTGGGCAGTAGTTATTCTGCCTTTAAAATATTGTGATTACCCAGGCAACCTTTTTTCTTCCAATAGGCACACAGTCTAAGAGCTGAATTCCTGCATGTTAATTTTTCACTTTCTACTTTCTCTCTATGAATCCCCTAAGGGATTACTAAGGGAAGGGAGGAGTACATCTTTTCCTCCAAAACACAGGTGTCCCTCATCTTTTAGTAAGGATCTTATTTCTGACTTGTTATCTGTTGTGCAAGTCAGGGCTCAGCATGTGTGGAATGACATAGAGAAGCATTTAATAAAACCTGAGTTCTAAAGTCTATAGAGGAAGCATTGGATTTAGGGTCCCCCTTGGTATCAGATAGGCCTGTGTTTGAGACTTGTCTTTAACACACATTAGCTGCATGACCTTGGATGAGGTCCAGAGCAAAACACAAACAAGAACATCAAGAACAGTGGCAGCAGCAGAAGTAAAATATAGGCTAACATTTGTTTGAATGTTACCAAGAAAAACTCAATAAATATTTTGTTACTTACAATGAAGAAATTTTCCTTTTTGTAAATTGGACTCACTAATTCTACCCTATGGGGACACAAGCAGACCAAGTTTAATCTCTTTTCCACATGACAGTCTTTCAGATATTTGAAGACTGATATCATAGCCCTATTTCTTGGCCCCTCCCCAAGTCTTTCCTTTTCCATGTTAAACATTCTCAGTTCCTCCAATCACTAATCATAACCCGTAATTTATGCACCTTGCCTTCCTACTCACCCATCTCTCAATACTCCCCCTGCCAATATTCTTCTTAAAATGTAGTTCCTAGAGTCGAATAAATTACCTCACATATAGTCTGTTGAAGGCTTTTTAATGCAAGACAAAATAAAATACTTAGGGGAGGTAAAAGGAAGAAGAAAGAAGGAAGAAAAGAGAATACTTGAAGTGATTACCTACCTAACATGAAGATAGATGGTTATTCTACTTAAAGTTCTGAATGTACATTTCCTCTTCTTTGTATACGGTCTCTAAGAAATGGTCCAAAAAGTATGTATCACATTATTAGTATAGGAATTAGAACTGTGAATAAAGGTGAAGTGTTTAAGATAAAAAAAAGAAAATAATGAATGAAGACTAGGAACTAAGGTCAACAGAGTTATGTGTCTTGCTCAGGGTCACACAGCTAGTAAGTGTCTGAGGCTAGATTTGAACTAATGAAGAGGAGTCTTCCTAATTCCAGAAATATGAGTCTAGAACCAGTAATTTTATTTTATTTCATTTTTAAAATTTTATTTATTTATTTTTAGTTTTCAACATTTACTTCCATAAGATTTGAGTTCCAAATTTTCTCCCTGTCACTCCCTTCCCACTCCCCTGCCCCCGAAACAACATGTAATTTGATATGGTCTCTACATAGAAATTCATATTGAACCTATTTTCACATTAGTCATGTTGTAAACAAGAATTAGAACCAATGGGAGAAACCAGAAGAAAGAAAAAACAAACAGAAAAAGAAAAAGAGAGAATGTGAGACTTTGTTCATTGTAGTAGGGGGAAAAAGTACTCTGAAATGATATGTATATAGTAAAATACATTCTTGGTTTCTAAAATGTGTAACAATAATAAAGACAACCAACAAATATAATTTAGAGTGCTTGAACAGAATAAATTGTGAGGATAATTGTTGTTCACTTGTTTCAGGCCTATTCAACTCTTGTAACCTCATTTGGCATTTTCTTGGCAAAGGTACTGAAGTAGTTTGCCATTTCCTTCTCTAGTTCATTTTAAGTGTCTAAATAAGTAAGTGTCTGATGCCAGATTTGATCTCATGAAGATGACTCTTCCTGATTCTAAGCCCAATGCTCTATCCTGTGCACCACCTAGATGCCCATATATGGATAATTAGGAAAGTGTAATAAGAGGTTGGCAAAAAGTTCCTTTTATAAAGAGATGTTAGAGGTCGGTTTTTATTGCTATTATTGATTTTCAGTAGTGTCTGACTTTTTGTGACTCCATTTGGGGTTTTCTTGGCAAGCATACTGGAGTGATTTGCTATTTCCTTCTTTAGATCATTTTACAGATGAGGAACTAAGATCAGCAGGGTTAAATGACTTGCTCAGGGTCACACAGCTAGTAAGTATCTGAGAATAGATTTGAACTAATGAAGAGGAGTCTTCCTGACTCCAGGCCTAACACTCTGTCCACTGTGCCACCTAGCTATTATTAAAGGTTAGTAAGAATTCATAAATAAAAAGTGGGTAACAAAGCAGTTGGCAGTTTCCATGCTGTGTAACACTTATCATTGACTTTTAAAAGCCTGTATGCCTAGAGATAGATGATGCAGTGAATGAAAAACACAGGTCTCTAACATTTAGCTAACAAATCAAATATTGTTAAGATTGTTTGTGACTTTAGGTTGATATTTATTTATACTATGCTTCTTTAGCCTCTATTCTGCCTGATGATAGAGACAATCCTACCTCTTTCTCCAGAGATAGGATTACATCTATCTTATGCATAACAACTGACATTTATGTAGCAGGATATGTACCATCTTAGTTGATTGCTATGATATCTCTATAATGTGATACTAACTGTATTAATCTCCCCATCTTATAGAGGAGAGCCAAGTGATTTCATACATAATTTTGTATAAATCCAGCTCCATGTGTCTCTGAAAGGGATATAGACTAGGAGGGGTAAAATTCGAGAATCTATAGCCAAAGCAAATTTGCAATAGTTGTTCTGGTTTTCTAGTTTCCCTTGGAGTAATTTTGGAAATGACAGGAAGCTGGCAGGAATACCTAACACGCTGGTTGATCAAATCAAGATTCAAAAAGGTCTCAGTGGGATAGAATGTTGGGCTGAAATAAAAAATTAGTTTGGGGCATTGAAACAAGGATAAATGTCAAGTCTTACCCTTGGATTAAAAAATGAACTTTGCAAGTACAAGATGAAGGAAAGGGGGAGACAAAGTTAAGCATCAGTTCATCCCCCCCAAAAAATCTGTGTGTTCTAGCAAACTACAAATTCAATATGAGTCAGTATTGTGATGTGAGAGCCAACAAACTCTTGAAAATTTAATCTTCAATAAGAAAAGTAGTGGCCAGGACTAGGGCAGAGATTCTACTAAACTGTGTACCCTTTAGACCACATCTAGCTTATTGTATTCAGCCCCATGAAGGATCAGGATCTAAATGTCCAGAGGTGAGAGACCAAGTGTTGTAAAATTATCAACTGAAGGACCTAATGGTGTTTTGATGATGATGATGATGATGATGATGATGATGATGATGATGATGATAGCTAGCAGTTATGGCATACCTTAAGGTTTGCAAAGTACTCTACATTTTCTCATTTTATCCTCACCACAACACTTATTTAGACACTTACTTAATGTAGGTGTTATTATAATTTCCATTTTGCAAATAAAGAAATGAGGGAGAGGTTAAATGAATTGCCCAGTATCACACAGCTGTTGAATACCTGAGACTGAATTTGAATTCAGATCTTTCTGACTTGAGGCCCAGCAGTCAGTCAATCCACTAAGTTGCCTAGTTGCCTCTTAAGGGAAGATTCAGAGACAGTAACTGTCTCTAAGAACTTTAAAGATGTTCATGTTAAATAGGACTTAGACTTAGTCTCTGTATCTTCACCAGGCAGAATTCAAAGCAGTAAGTGGAACTTAAAAAGAGGCAAATCCAAGCTAGATAGCTGGCAAAACTTCCTAACACTGTCGGCTACCTAGATGTGTCATGGGTTGTTTTTAGAGGTAGGGGTCCCATCACTGAAGGTCTTTAAGATGAGGTCTGGTCACCACTCATTGGGTAATTTGTAGAGGAGATTATATTGTCATATTGAGATTGAACTAAATGACCTCGAGACCATTCCAGTCCTGAGACTGTTTGATTCTATCAGTATATTGTACACAGCTCTGAGTTTGGTCAAAAGGACCAATTCCAGAAGAAAAATATACATATATATGTGTGTGTGTGTGTGTGTGTGTGTGTGTGTGTGTGTGTGTATGTATCTATATTAAAGGACAGACACTTTAATGGAGGTCATTCTTCATCACTCTTATCCCAAAAGAAAAATGGAGGTCAATTTAGTTTTTCTAAATTTTATACTAGTTTGAAAATAAATGAAAGCAGTGGTTTTTCTCAAGCTTTTACATGAATAAGATATAAATTTGTAGTTTTAAAAGTGTCTCGTATGTACCATGTGCTGCTCTTTCCAACATGTTACCAAGTGTTTGATGGTTTATCAAGTTTCTATGATGCACTTATGTTGTGTTATATTGTGAGCAATACAAAGAAGTGAATGTGTGGTCCCTGCTTTCTGACTCACTGGAAGAAGGAAAACACACATGAACCAATTGAAAACCAATTTATTGAAGAGCAGATGAATGTGTTTCTGCATAATAAATATAGGTAGGGAGGGGGTTCATTGGATTGGAAGTCATCTGTGGCTAGCTCTGACCTTTCTTTCAGACTCTAGATTGGCATTTCCCAATGGGAGGGAATAAGCATTTCTATTGTACCTGCTACGTACCAGACAATGTGTTAAATGTTTTACAGATGTTTTCTCCTTTGATGCTCACAACAACCCTGAGAAGTAGGCACTATTATTATTCCTATTTTACTTATGAGGAAACTGAGGCAAACAGAGGTTAAATGGCTTGTCTAGGGTCACACAGCTAATGTCTGAAGCCAAATTTAACTCAGGTATTCATGATATCAGGACCATGCTCTGTCACCTGTACTACCTGGCTGCCTCCAGAAGTAACATATTTCAGGAATTCTGATTGTTTTTAATGAGATAACCATTTTCTTTACTGTTAAAAGTTTATTACATCCTACTGAATGTTGTATATGGAGAGTAATAACAGAATGAGCTTGATGAAGGCCAAAGTTCCAAACTATTCCTGGCTCAATGAATAGTAGTTCTCTTGGCTTGGCTCTTGGAGACCATTATTATTACTTTTCCTAAGGATTTAATTTAATAGCTTTGATTTAACCTTTGCCCATAAGATGGTAGAGTAACTATAGCTGTGGGATATCAGACAACGAAGAAATTGGTGTTAAATTCTCCTAAATATTGGGCAAGGATGAAAACCACATTTTAAAACTATTTATTAGCTATACTCAGTGGTATCTGGGAAGCAGAGCCCAAATGTGTGTGTGTGTGTGTGTGTGTGTGTGTGTGCGCGCGCGTGTGCGTGTGTGTGAGACAGAGAGATAGAGGTAGGAAGAGGGAGGGAGGGAGGAAAGAAGAGAGGGAAGAAGAGGAGAGAGAGAGAGAGAGAGAGAGAGAGAGAGAGAGAGAGAGAGAGAGAGAGTTGGTACACTGTGTTAGCAAAGGCCTCAGTAACCTGTCTCTATGAACCAGATGGCCTCTGAAATTCCTTTCAGCTCTAATAGTAAAGATCCAGCCTCTTCTCTCTTCTTTCTTTCTCTTTCTGAGCTAGCTTAGCAAGAACTCAAATAGCATACATACTTTTGAAAGTAAGGAAATTTCCCCAGAGGGAAGAGCCAGTCTGCTGTAGCTTACTTATGCCTATATGTAAGCCTGGTGGGGAGAACACATTCCTGTTATTCAAGATGATACCTTCTGAGCCCTCTAGTGTTGTTTCCCTTTTATAAACGAGCCTAGACAACACTATTAATTCTTAATCAAAACTGTTTACTAAGTAAAATGCAAAATGAGAGTAATTATGGCATTATATCCCATCCACACAACAACTGGAACACACAACAATGTGGGTAGTTTCTATGGTGAAAGAGAAAGATTAAATTCACTGAACTTTAGAAGGAAGGCAAAGGGAAACTCACAATTCAGGACTATGGTTTGCTTCACAAGTTACTTATGAGAGGGATCACTTTTGAGCAGGCTCCTATATTTGGGTCACTGCTCTTCTGACCGTTTCACTCTCATGATGAGTGAGTCTACTTCTCTGAAGGTTGTTACACCTCTCCTCTGCTGTATAGACAGTGTCAGGTTCTTTCAGCAAATGGAGACTCTAAGCCTGCGATCTACAGAGCTTTTCCAGGTTACAGCCCTTTGGCGAGCTCTGAGGCATTTCTGCCTTTCAGGTAGTAGATGATAGTGTAAGAAAACATAAAAGCATAGCCTTTATATCATCTCTTCCAAGATTTTCCTCCAAAATTTTTCCTCCAATCAACTCTTTCAGGCAGGTGAACATTTTTTTCCAGTGATCTCTTCCTGGCTACACTTACCTGTATAGACTTTAAGGTCTCCTAGTGAACCATCTCTTAGGACTTCACTTATGCCCACTCAGAGGTCTAGTCTTCCTGACCAACTCTCCTCTTCTCAAAAAAGGTTCACTTGTGTGAAATGATTCACTTCTGTCATATGGTCAGGTACAAAATCTGCATTTCTATCAAGGCAAAAATAGATTGATTTGTCCCACCATCCCCAAATAATTCTTAGGGATCTGGGTTTCCCAGCTTATCACCCTCAAATTTCTCATATGAGTCAGATGTAAAATAAATGCTAACCATCTTTGCTCTAAGTAGTTTTCCTCTGAGGGACTTCTTTTAGTGTTTTCTCTCACACACTTGACCTTATTTCTGCCTCTTTGAATCAATAAATTATCTCAATCAGGAAATAGTACAACCTTACACCCAAGAACATTATGTATACCCAACGGACTTATAAAATCGCCCACATTACTCTCTATGGTTATTGGCATGTATTCGGAAATCTTTACCAGATACCTACTCCTGGCATTCATTCAAGGTTTGACTGCCCTCTGAAATTCTCAATTTCTCATTAGTGAACAACTGAAATGAATTTTTTTATATTACCTCTTTTCTATTCACATCATAATATACAAGATAAACTAGGGGATTTCTAATAACATCCCCCCAAAAAGGAGGATTCTTAGGAAAGGTATCTTTTTTTTCCCCTTTTGTCACACAATCTTAATGTCAATGACCTTTATTTTGTCCAAGGGAACAAGAAGTATTTTGTTATGTACATCATTTGTTATTTTGACTTTTGAATAAATGCATTCTGAAAGGGTTTCCTTTCCTCTAAGATTCTGTCAAAAACAGAAAGTAGCTATATAAAGAAGTCCATAAAAGCTTTGTTAAATTGTGTTCTGGGGTTTTAAAGGTAAAAAGTTAATGAAGAGAGTGTGTTAGAACATTACATAGGCTAATGAGACATGGTGAGAGGAGGTTTTAATATTACTATGTAGTTTTACTAATGCTGCTTCAATTAATTTTGGTGAATTAATGATAAAGTGCCCCTTGGCAGAATGTTAATATTGGTATATGACTTGTTTCAAATCCAAGAAATTTCAAGATATGAAAATAAATGACACCCATCAGAGTTCAAAGAATAAATGTAGGCTAGGAAAATCCAGATATAATGCTATCCTAATAAGCTAGGAGATAGCTGAATGGTTACAACTTAACATAGAAATGATGTATTATTAAGACTAAATTTTTGCGTTATGTATTCAGATTTTTATATTCTGAGCTGGTTTGTAATGTCAGTAGACATGAAAAAAATGCCCAGTTGCACTGTTACTAGGAAAAAACAAGGGAGGGAAAAAGAACTTGATTCTTGTAGATGATCCATTTCATGTATCTAAATGGTGTTTTGTTTACCTGTAGTATCACATGAATATTTCCAACAGAAAAACTATTTGAAAAGGAGATTAAAAAAAAAAATAAAAGACAAACTTCAGTTTTGTGAATCCATTATAATGTATATGTATTTCTAGTAACATATTGCATTTGAGTAAATTTTTTAAAAGTATAAGAAACCAGAATGTGCAATTTGTGCCTTAATTTTATTTTTCTTTCCCCTCAAAGAACAATTTTTAAAATCTCCCTTCAGGAACCAGTGCCACATTGGCACAGAATTCTTAGGAAACTGGAGCATATGAGATGTTATTCTCCTTAACCTTCTTTACAAAGGAAACTCTAAGGATTTTTCATGTCACAAGCTGTGAAAACAAATATAGTATGAGAACAACCTTAGTAAATGTAGGTGTCACACTTTGTGAACCTTGGAACTGGTGCATTCTCAAAAAATATTGTACTAAGTGAAAACATAGGATGCCATGGAACCTCTAACCTTAAATGATTTTTCAGTATTTGAAAGGAAAAGAAGTTATAAACCAACTTTTTTTTGAAGAAACAAACTTTTGCAATTTTTTAAAAGCATATAATTTTTCCAGCATCAAAACCATAGAATTTAACTGGGGATAATTATCATCATTGGAAAAGCAAGGTATACAGTAATGACTATATAAAAACCTGTGGTGATACAGGTACTAATGTCACTCACTAAATCCCTGTCATTTACTGTGCATGTGTTTAAAACTTAAATTATTAAAATATTTGATGAATGCAAAACATCAATATCTCATGTGATCCCCTTAATAACCTTAAAAGGTAATCATAATATTTAAATAATAATAAAATAATTATTAATAATAATCTCAAGTATCCTTTCAGTTCCAGCTAAAATCCCATCTTCTATAAGAAGCCTTCCCCAATCCCTCTTTATTCCAGTGCCTTCCTTCTGTTAATTAACTCCTACATATCCTATGTGTGTTTGCATATTATCTCTCCTATATATGTGTGTTTGCATATTTTTCTCTCCAATTAAATTGTAAATTCTTTGAGTGCAGGGAT
Organism: Gymnobelideus leadbeateri; assembly: GCA_011680675.1. Classification (NCBI taxonomy): domain Eukaryota; kingdom Metazoa; phylum Chordata; class Mammalia; order Diprotodontia; family Petauridae; genus Gymnobelideus; species Gymnobelideus leadbeateri. The sequence goes on from WOXC01007601.1 coordinate 99,633, forward strand.
TGTCTTTTACTTCTTTTTGTATTCTTAGCACTTAGCACAATGCCTAACATATAGTAGGAGCTTAATAAATGCTTTTTGCTTAACTATTCACCTTTATAAAGCACTTAATATTGTCTTCTTCAATATGCTTTATTTATAGCAGTCCTCTGAGGTAGAAAGTACATATTATTCCCATTTTATAGGTTATTAAAACAAAACAATTCATATCCAGTGGAAAATACTTTGAGCCTCAGAGGTCAGGAATTCTAGTTTCAGTGCTTGCCCCTCCCATTAGTGCCTGAGTGACTGTTGTCAGCCATTTCTCCTCTCTCTTCCTCATCTGCTAAATGGAGATAATAATAAGTGGAGATGATAATATTTGTTGTATTCGCCTCATTTGGCTTTTGTGAGGAAAGCACTTTATTAACTATAAAGCCTCATAGAGATGTGGTTTAAAGTTATGATCTTAACTGAGATCATACAGCTCTTAAGTAGAAGAATCAGAATTCAAAACCAGGTCTTTTTATGCCCCAGTTATTTCTAAGATGTTATATTGTCTCACTATAGTCAGTGTATAAGGGGCAGAAAACTCCAATTACATGTATTCTCCCTCCATCCTCTTTTCCTCCCATCTCTGATTTTGGGGGTAAAACGAAGCATTGTTAAAGAATTAATATGAAATAAATAATATCATCTAGCTTCAGAATCCCATCTTGAGATAGTTTATTGAATGGATTGTTGTTGTTGAGACTAGGGTATCTACCAAATCCAGTCTAAGTGAATTTGATGTGTCTTAAAAACTCTGCAGCTAAAACAGTCATTTACAACTTAGTTTATTATTGTTGCTTTTTTGTTTTCCAAAGACGAGTCCCCTAAAACAGCCATTCTTAGGGTAGTGGTTGGAGAAATATGGCTTCTGAAGAGAAAAATGCAAAGTTTTGATCCCAAGATACAGGAGCCGTAATCTGTAATGTGCCTTTAAGCTGTGATGTGATGTTATTAACATATTCATGAAGTAATGCCTTGAAAGAAGGTTGGGGAGGAATGTTGCCTGTAGTTTGGAAAAATGAGAGTCAATGGATCAAGAATTTGCCAGTGGGTCTCCAGAGCTGTTGAAGTGAAGAAGTGCTCATCACTTACCCAGATTTAAAAAAAAAAAAGTAGCAACAGACAACCCACAGAAGCTCAGTCCTCTAAGTTCCTTTGTTCACCAACCAGCTTTTTGATCTATTAACTCCTGTCTTCAGTGCTTTCTTTCACCAGGACACAATGTTCTGTGCAAATGAGCAATAAGAAGACAGTGGATCTATTTCCCGTTGCCACATTTTATAGAGGACATTAATATGCTCTATAGTTTTAGTGTTGAAAGGAGGGTGACTATGATAGTAAATGTTTCAAGTTCATGTTATTTTATAATTGGTTGAAGGAACCCAGAACCCTGGAGAAGAGAACAGAAAAGCAAACCTCTGTTTAGAGGGAACTAACCCTGCCTTTTCTCTCTACTTTAAAATTTTCAAAAGTGTGCCTACTTCAAAAATCACTCTGAGAGAGTTTCTGCTTACCTAAAAAACAGAGGATTTTTGATACTTACAAGAATGTCAGTCTTTTTTAATTGTGCAGAGTTGGCTTTAAGAGTCAGGAAAGCCTAGGTTCAAATATCATCTCCTAAGTCTAATTAATGGTCATGTGTCCATGGACAAGTCACTTAATCTCTCAGTGTCCTAGGGAACTCCCTGACTACAGGTGGCACAGAATTGGCAACTGGGTTGTACAAACTTTAGAGCCTGGGACTTGGAATCAGATAGATCTGTCTTTGAATCCTTTTTCAGGAACTTACTACACCAGTGACCCTGGACATGTAGATGAGCTTTACTATGTCACAATTTCCTCATCTGTCAAATGAGGACCTACCTTAGAGTGTCATTGTGAGGATAAAATGAATAAATGAATAAATGTGTATATACATACATATGTGTGTATACGTATGCGTGTGTATATATGTATACACATATATGACTGTCCTTTGTGAATGTCCTATAAATGTAGGATTTTTTTGTAAATGTCCTGCAAAAAGCTCCTATAAATAGGAGCTCTTTTAATTGTTATTAATGAAGCATTGGTAGAGGGAGTTTCCCCAGTGGAAATTTCCTTCAACAATGAAATACCATCTCAAGTCATATTGTTCTCCGACTCCCACCCATCATGCATTGTTTTATGCAACCATACTGGTCTGCTTAATGTACATAAACTCAGCCTTCCATCTCTGGACCTGCTGCCTTGACATCTGTACCCCTTCCCCTAGGAATGCACTCCTTCCTCACCTCCAGCTGATAGAAACCTTTAAAGGTTCATCTCAGGTACTATTTTCATGTAAGAGGAAACTTTTCTTCAAACTTTCACTTATTTGTGTTTTCCCCCTCCTCAAATTACATATTATTTAGTTATTTGGAAAATGATGTTTCCCTGAGTAGAATATAAGCTCCTATAGGGCAGGAACTATTTTCCATTTTGGCTTTGTATTCCGAGCACCTTGAAAAGGACACTGCGAGGCACTTAATAAATGTTTCATTAAATTTGACATAGCAAACAAAACATTTATTAAATACTATTCATTTTCCAAACAGGAGCTATTTCACCAATTTTAGGGTGAGGTGTGTATTAATAACTTGTGTTTATACTGACATTTTTTTGGCAGAGTTTTTGAAGAATGAGTGGATGTATTTAAAAGACCACTAAGTTTGATTAGGTGACAACCTGAATGGAGTAGAATCAGCAGATGGGAGATAATGGCTAATGAAGATCATGTGTAATAGGGAACAGTCATGGTACTTGAAGTCTGGTTAAAAACCCATTTGATGAGGTTGTATTGGCATGTGACATGATATGCCAGTCACTGGCATTTAGGAGTGACTAATATAAAGAGATACTGAAAAAGAGGAAAGCTAATACAGAAGTTGTTGTAGCTCAGATAAGACAGAACCTGAATTTGGAAAGAAAAAAAAAAGCACATAGAAATGCTGATGAGGAAAGGGTGACCTTGAGAGAAAATGTACTAACAACTCAACACAGGAAGGTTCTGTGAATAATTAGATTTATTGCACCCCAGCAGCAAACAAAAACAAAAACAAAAACAACATATTTATATGCTATTACTTTTAGAAGACATATGGTAAAATGTTGCTTCCACTTTGGATTATAGTTGAATAAAACAAAGGCTTTGGAGATGTTTTGTCTTTGTTATTTGAGTTTGTTAGTAATAGAATCCAGGTGAAAGTAGATAGTATATAATACAATATGAACTACAGAAGTAAACTGAGGGTGAGGGAAAAGAATTTATAGGAATCTTGCTTTTTGAGAAATTAAGTGTCATGACAAAGAGTTAGTTAGCCTCACCTAATACAGTAGGTTGTCACACATTCCCACTACAATCCCTCCTATATGGCCTTTTTCATGTTGCTTCCAAGTTCCGGGGTCATTGTTGTCACATCCCCCACTCAGTGGAAAAAAAAAATTTCCCATTTATTTACACAGCCATACAAAGATCATAACCATACAACATTTCTTTAATAAGCAGAACCAAGAGAATATTGTACAATAACAGCAATATTATTTTAAGAATGACTTTCATGAATGAGTTATTTTATCTATTATAAATACTCAAATTAACTATAAAGAACATATGAAGAAAGACAGTATCTGCAACTAGAGAAAGAACTGATGAATAGAAGTATATATGGAATTTTATATATGTGTATATACATACACATACATATCTACACAAACAAACACCTATTGTGTCTAGTGGTAGCCATCTCTGGGGCAAGGGGAGGGGGAAGGAAGAAAAAGAAGAAAAAAAACCAATTTCCATGATAATTTTGTTGTATATTTGAAAGGAATAGTAGGCTATGCATAATAGATTTACAGTTTCATGCACAATCATCTTTTTTGCTATACTATGTTATGGAAATGCTTGCTTTATTCCATTCATTTGAAATAAAATTTAAAAAATAAAGAGGAGAACCATGAAAACAAACAAATAAAACAACGCAAAGACTAGAGACATACAAAGCAGTCTCTTTTCATTAGGGGGAAAACATGGTAATACCATAAAGCATCACAACAATTAACATGGAAGCATCATGTTTCAATGGAAAGAACAATGACTGGAATTCAGAGAACATGAGTTTAAATCCCATCTCTGTTATTACATGTATAATCTTCAGCAAATTACTAAACCTTCCTGGGCCTCAGTTTCTTCAACAATAAAATAAGGAGACTGGACTAGGTGGCCTTGAGAGGCCTTTTTAACCCTAGCTCTATGATCTTCCAATCCTAAAAGCTCTTTCATGAGCATTTTCACAATGACCATAACTCATCATTCCCCCACTACATTGGGAGTTCAGTCTCTCTAACATCAGTTACTACTGAACCATAAAAGGGTGAAATAGGAAATCAGAGGCTTATCATAAAATTTCCTGTCTTCTCATGCAGCCAGAATTAGCAATATCTAAGTCACCCAGCAGCACAGAATTTGAATGCACTGAAGTTTCAAAAATTTGCCTAAGTACAACTACTGGCCTCAGTATTGGTTCCTCTCTTTCTTTCTGCCAGGGCCCCAGAAATTTCAGGACCTACTGTGTTCCCCCAGCTTAATCTTATACTGAATAAAGGAGGAAAGCCTGAGAAGTCTTCCAGTATCTGGGAGAGGAAGGCAAATAGGACCTTCAGTGCTTACAAACTAAGAACAAAGTGGACCTAGTTTCTAGTGGGTGTCTTCTAGTTTTGTGCAGTCATTAACTCTCCAATCCTTCTTCTCTTCCTTTCAAATTAAAATTTGCACTATGTCCTCCTTTTCCCATTACTTTTACCTGGTAAATTAATCTGGGCTATCAGTCATTCCAAAAATGTGGCAGGAGTAGGAGGTTTGCCCATTGGCAAATTATTACCTTATGTTCTAGAACCACACTTCAATTCCCTCTTGTATTTTTAAGAAAGTAGTGATGGGTTGCTAGGTGGCACACTAGATAAGGGTGCTGGACCTAGAGTCAGAAAGACCTGAGTTCAAATCCAAGTTCAGATACTAGCTGAATGACTGCAGGCAAATCACTTAATTCTGTTTGCCTTAGTTTCCTCATCTATAAAATGATCTGGAGAAGGAAATGGCAAACCATTTCAGTGCCTTTGTCAAGAAAACCCCAAATATGATCACAAAGAGTTGGACATAATTAAACAATAACAAAAAGTCACTGATTTCTCAGTAGGCCTTGTTAAAAACAATAAAAAATAAACTCATTCCTTTGCATTTTTCTCTAATATTATTGACTGTGAGAAATTTCAGTTCCAGAAAAGTCCTACATAATTTTACTTGACCTAATAGCTTCCTGTCGTGCAGCTGTTTCTTCAGATTTCAGAAGGGCTCTTATTTATCTTCAGTTTGTTCTCTCTGTGGTAGTTCAGCTTTTTATTTCCTTTCCTGAACTTTAAAATTTAAAAGTTGACTTCTGTGTCAGATATACTACTGTCATTTTATCCTTTTTCCTGAGTTTATATGGCTAAGAGGCCACCAAAAGAAAGGCTGTATAGGTATTAGCATTCCAAAGGATAGTGTAAGAGCCTATAGGTCATTTTTTGGGGGGAGAGGGAGACCAAGAAATTAGAGCTGAAAGTGGGAAAAAAATCTCAGATGGTTTCTTTGCCACATACTCAAAAAAAATCAGTCAAATCTATACTTTGGTTTTCTTTTCTGTAAAATTAGACAGCTAGACAAGGGGATCTTTATATCTCATTACAAATCAAAAAATCCTTTGACTTTACCAACTCAGTTAACATTCCTTTAAATTGTAGATCACTTACTTTCATTCTAAGTCCCTTAGAGACAGTAAGCCCCTTGGAGGCAAACTGATTTTGTTGTTGTTTTTGGTTTGTGTATTTGCATCCCAGGGGCTTAGCACATCCTAGGCACTTGATAAGTGTTTCTTAAACTGAATTAGAATTACTTACCAATTAAATTCAATGGAACAGTCCTTGAATTGTCTCCACCCGCTCCCCCCACCCCCCAAAAAAGAATAGTGTCAACAGAGAGAGGATTCATAATGTCAGAAATGAAATCACATTTGGGAATCAAAGTACAGCTTGCATTAACCTTGACCTCTGAAAAAGCACCTAAAGAATGGTTGAGTCCTTAGGCCAGGTACAGACCTCACAATTAAAAAACATGATAAATCAACATTTGCCCCAGTTCCATTGGGTGTTATAGTTATTACCCTTGATAGAATGATGTTGCTTCAGGTTATGCTTCACGTTTATGTGGCTTTCAGAAGAAAAGAAAAGTTCATACTAATAAACTAGTTTTCATTGGTACATATCCAGGAGAAAAATATTATGAGTTGTTTGCTTTTGATATACAGGCAAATTTCCCAAGTACATAATTGGAAAAATTGAGTGAGATTGAACTGACCCAGGTAAGAATAATATTTACCAGTGTAGACAATATGAGTAATTATTAGAAACAAAAGTCAAAAGACTATATGTAAAATTTTTTTAGTTAAAATAAAGTCACATTTTTGGTCTTTAATATGCGAATAAAACATTAGAAAGAAATAGGGGCCAGACTTGTGATTTCATTAGTAGATGGAACTTTCAAATTAGAAAGTTCACTCTAAAAATTAAAACTGGCACTATTCTCTTCAATTTATAATCTTAGAGAGTTTCCTAGAGCATTGAGCAGTTAAGTGACTTGCCCATGGTCAGAGGCCACACTTTAGCCCAGATCTTCTAGAGCCCGAGATTGGTTTTCAGTGTTCTATGCCATGCTGCCTTGCAAAATGATAAATACCATTATGAATTAGATGATCAGTTTTTAATGAGGAAATTCTAAGAGCAGAGGATACGCCCAATACCCGTGTGCATCAAGTATATTTAATAACTTTGGCTGCATGCTTTTGAATGAATTAATATGCTTTGCAAAACATTTTTATTTTTACTTAACTAAAATGAGAAGCCACAGGATTTTCTTAAAGATGAAATGAAAAATATGAGTTTTCAGGACAATATCAATTCATGCAGTCCTGGACAGACTGTCTCTAGAAGTATATATACTGACTGAGAAACTCAACAAGTAGCAAAGAAATTTAGCATATGCTCAGACAGCTCCCCCTATTGTCAGCAGACAGAATGAAGAATATGCCTTTCTGCAAAATCCAGTAAATGAGTATCACAGATTATAACAGAGCACTGTGTTTCACCAAGAAACACTTAACCATTGTCATTAAGTATAAATACAATGCACCATGTTTATTCTTCTGACTCAATTTAATAATCTTTCTGAGATTTCCTCCACAAGACAAATTTGATTTAGAGTAGCATGTTTGATCCTTGATGATGTTGGGATAAGATATATAAGCTGGAATTCTAGATTACTTACAGCAGAGGCATATGGTTTAAAAATAAGAAATTGTGAGAGTTTATATGTGCTATATGTTCTATGTGTTAGGAGGTGCTCATGTGCCTATCTTCTAAGTGAGTGATGTGTAGGCACCAGCAAATAGATATCTTTTTTTATATCATGTTCAGTTCTTAGTATTTGATGAGTGCTCAATAGTTATTCAAAAAAAAGCAGATATTGTGACTTAGGATTTCTAATAGAACTAACAATCCATGTCAGTGACCATTTATTACAAGGGGAAAATACGTTCGATTTTGTATCAGATTCATGCTATGGTCTTATTTTGGACCAAACTTGTATTTTCAAGTTTCATCTGTGTCAAAAGTTAAAGCTGTTAACCTAACAAGAGGAGTTTGCTGGAGGAATTTGATCGTATCTTCCATCAACTGAAAGAAAATAAATAAGATCATTCTCTCTTTTTTTTCTCTGATCTGTCTCTTCTTTCATCTGAAGGTGTCAGTCTATTCCTATGATTGGAATTAATTTAATTTAAATGTTCAAAGTTTTAAAAAACAAAATAAGATAGTAAATTTAATGAACATCACAAATAGAACAGTTTAATGAAAAATATGTGCAGCTGCATTAATATTCTTTTGTCAAAGCATTTAATTATTTTAAACAAAGCCTTGGCAGTCAACTATTACTTCTTCTTCTTCATCATCGCTAACATTTATATAGCATTTGAAGTTTTGAAAAGCACTGTACATATGTTATCTCTGATCTTCACAATGACTTTGTGAGGCAGATGCTATTATTATCCCCATTTTATAGATGAAGAGTCTGAGATTCAAAAAGGTTAAATGATTAGAGCATCACATTGTGGCTGGTAAGTGTCTGAGGGAATTTGAACCCAGGTATCTGCTGACTCCAGTTCTAGCCCTTTCCATCATACCACACTACCTCTCATTGTGAAATGTCACCATTAATTCAAGAGAAATAACTATAAGTCCCAGTGGAGCTTTATCCTAGGCTTTAACTTGTGGACTTCACATCCTTCAATGTCAGGTATCAAGACCTTACATTTAAAAGTAAATACCTACATGAAAGGGTGCTGTAAAATTGTAAAGGAGGCTATTGTAGTGGTTGCTGGGCTCCTGATGGATGAAAATGTTGCCACTGTGTGTTCTATTGTACCTGGCGGAGATTACTCTCAGTTCATTCCCCCTCATTGCCTTCTTAACACAAATAAGCAGCTGGGCACTTATAGATACAGTGTGTTCTAGAACGAAGGCTTCCCTTCAGATATATTTAATCATGTGAGTTAGAGAAAAATGACCAAGGTGTCTTTTTTCCTACAAAACAATAGGATCACAATCAGAGCTGGAAGGCACCTTAGAGGTCACCTAGAACAACTGCCTCATTTTAAAAATGAGAAACTTAAGCCTAGAGCAGTTCGATTTACCCACAGTGAATCAGGTTAGCTTGAATATTCAAAGTGTATTTTTTTCCTTGTAATTATATAATGTTGTTAATTAACTCTGTAGCATCCTTTCTATTGAGAAACAGAAATAGTACACAAATATTCAGGAATGATTCCTAAACCTTGATTTTATTAATAGTGCCAATTCTACCCAACCCTCACCTACAAGGAAAGCTAATACCAAAAAGAAAATCTGAGTTTCAACCAGCTCAGTAAACCTGCATGCCAGGTGGTTGGTTCGATACCAGCATGTATTAAAAAAGTTTAAAGATGAGGCTAGTAAGAGAAATAAGAGGAAAAACAAAAGTTTTTTACAAGTTCTTATACTGAAGACAGTAATGCCTTGATTAATAAATCCTGTGTTGAAATTGATCACAAAAGTCAATTGCTATCAGTGCAATAAGCATTTATTAGATTATCAAACACTATACTAGCCACTTAGGACAGAAAGAAAAATCTCTTTCCTTGAGGAAATTATCATCTAATTAAAGGAAACTACATGTAAAAATATCAGTAAATATCAAATGTGAGGGATCTCAAAAGGCTTTATGCAAAGTCTCTAATAAAACCTTGACTTGGTCTTTTAGGATGCCCTAAATGTACAAAGTAATGTCCTGGAGACTATACAAGTTTTTTTGAAGGGCAATTGGTTAATCCTAGAAAGGTAAAAGGTTTTCCTATTTATATTTAATGAGAAAAAAGGTACCCTTTCCTGAAGATATAGAACTACCAAGGAACATGGCTGCACTTGATTTCCTGCCTGAAATATCAGTGGTTCATATCCTCCATTGCAAGTGACTGAGTACAAAAGTAATTAGCTAATGCTTTGGAGTCTTGTAAATGGAAATGTCATGTAAACCTTCAAATAAATAATGTGCACAATTATTTTTAGTGTGTCTGAGTAATTATAGGGCAGGAATAAAATGTGACTACCTGAAAATAGAGCTACTCTTATCGAAGTTTACTCTTCAGAAATCCTTGGGCTTCTGCCTACCCACTTAGGGTTTTATGCCCTGATTTGTTCAGTAAAACTCTTAAAAATGTGAAAAAAAGTCAGGTGATAATGACTAATATTTGGACTCCAAAATATTTCACAAATTATCCAAACAACTGTCACATTTTGTTAGGTAAGAGGCAGAGAATCTGCTTTTAAAAATATAACATTATTTTCCAAAGAAAGTATCTAAACTGCACATTACTTAATCTGTCACTATCATGTGATGAAGCAGGGGGTGATACACATTTGAACTTTAAACTTGAATTATGTAGAAAGAAAAGTATTTTACAGAATCTATATCACCTGTCTGAAAAATAAAGGTGACAAAATTTCAAGCTGAAAACTTTCCATTGTAAAATTTCATGACTAGAAATGTTCAGACAGAAGCTGAGTGATTCACTTGTCATGACTTTAGTGGAAGAGATTCCTTCATTGATTGGAAAGTTGAACTGACATTCTCTAGGATCACATCAACTTCAAGAAAATTCTGAAAGGAAGCTTTAGTAACATAAATGGGATGTTATAGTTGTAGCCCTACATAACACCTTTTAAATTATACTCTTATGAAAGGTGTATATTCTACTGAATTAGTTCACCCATTAGTCTTCATTTTGGAAACCCGTATCCTAGAGGTTAAGTGCTTTGGGCAAGGTCGCATCAAATTGATGATAGAATTGGGAATTAGAATGGAAAACTTTGGCATTATTTCTATGCTTCCAACTCTGACTAGTATACTTATGACCTTCATAAACTGGAACATTTAACAACAGAAGTTTCAGACTTGAACCAATTCATAGTTACTGAACCAGTGTGCCTCTTCAATTGCCTGGCACTAAGCTCTTTTTTATACCATTCGGTTCATTGATTGTGTGACCTTGTTTTTCTGTGGCCAACACATGCTCACAGAGTAGTGTTATATTATTTGGCTTTAAGAAATAATATTTTAAAAATATAATTTAGAAAATAAAATTTATAGAAAATATGTATTCCTTTTTATTTGTATAATTTTTCTTGAAGTTTTCTTTTACAAAGTTTCTATTTAATTTATCACATCAAATATCTCATAAGGCTCTAACCTAGTCCTTCTTCTCTTTTCCTTCTATTCTGTCTCACTTGCTGATTTCATAAACTCCCTTTGAATCAATTAGCATCTCTTTGGAAATGAGATCCAGATCTCTATCTCCAAATCTAGTCTGTCTCCTAAACTCCAGTCCCCTACTATCAACTGCTTTTGAAAAAATTGTACATTCTTAACTAGATATCCCACACAAATTTCAAGCTCAACATCAATCAATCAGAAAGTTTTTATTAAGTGTCTACTATGTGCCATGCACTCTGATATTCACTAGGGATACAAAGAATGGCAAAAAGTAATCCATGCTCTCAAGGAGCTTACAGTTGAATGAGTGAGAAACCATGCAAATGACTATGAACAGACAGGATTTATATAGTATCAAATGGAGATAATGTCAGAGGAAAGGCCCTAAAATTGAGGACTTGAAAGGCCTCTTGTAGAACAGAACTGATTTTACTTTCCTAAACTCTTTCCTTTTCTGAACTTCCCTATTACTGTCAAGGGTACTTCCATCTTTCTAGTCACTCAGGTTCATACACTCAGTGTTATTCTTGACTCTTCAATTACACTCATCATACTTACCTAACAGTTGCCAAATCTTGTTCTTTCTACAATCACAATATCTTCAATCTATGCTTTCTTCTGTCCCTTGACACAGCTATTACCCTAGGGCCCTCTTCACCTCTTACCTTAACTATAGCTATAGACTTCTAATCAGTCTGTCTTCTAAGCAGCTGACAGACTGATTTTCCTAAAGGGTGGGTGTGAGCATGTCACGCATCCTTCCCCCATTCAATAAACTCTAATGGTTTGTAATCACCGCTAGGATTCAATACTCACAATATAGATGAATCATAAAGTACATAGAAGGAAGTAAAGTATAAGAAGACTGGAAAGAGAGGAAGGAACCAGGTTGTAAAGTTTATTGAGTGTGTGTGTGTGTGTGTGTGTGTGTGTGTGTGTGAGAGAGAGAGAGAGAGAGAGAGGGAGAGAGAGGGAGAGAGAGAGGAAGAGAGAGAGAGAGAGAGAGAGAGAGAGAGAGAGAGAGAGAGAGAGAGAGAGAGATTCTCCCTTCCTCTTCTTTCCATTCTATTCTAAGATCCATCTATACTGACCTACTCACTTTTCCTCACACCTGATGAGGCTTATTTACATTACTTTATACTGTATCCTTTGCCTGGAATACCTTTACCTCAACCTACTAGAATTTCTAGTTTCCTTCAAGGTGATTAAAATGTTACTTTTGGAAGATCTTTCCTAGTCCTTCCATCAGCTATAGTCTTTTCCTCTAAGGTTACCTTCCACCCATTATTTATGTATCTTTAAAGTACCTATTTATTTAAATGTCTCTCTTATTAATATATATGCACCTTTAAAGCAGGGTCTGCTGTTGCTTTCCTATTTTGGTAACCTCAGAGCTTGGTATCCTGCCTGACACAAAGGATTTTCTTTTGTCTGGTTGCTCATTTTCTTTTCTCTTGTTGATGGGTTGAAATATATATTTTGTCAAATAAGTTATCTTTCCTCATTTCTATATACCATGCCTTATTATTTCTTATATATTGAAAATAATCAAATGATACAAGAGTCATCATCCATAGTAATATTATTTGTGGACTGATAAATAATAAAAGATTAAAACAAATCTGAGGGGAAAAGCACAAATTTATGCCTTACTCTTACATTGTGCCACTTGCTCTCAAAACAGTTGGAAAAGCAATGTTTAATTGAATTCATTTTTTGAGAGCTTCTACTATAGATCAATTCTATTCTTATTATATTCTTTCATTTTCCATCACAAATTATATTTGCTTTAATGTTCATACTAAGTAGAATACAGGGAGAAGTTTACCCTTGTCACTGGGCATAATGCAGATCTGTTAGGTCTATAAGAATTGTCAAGACTAATCTAATCAATTTATCTTCTCTATAAAATGATTTTTTTTCATATTCAGTTTTACTAAAAGTTCTCTGTTGCTTCCCACTTCTCTTTCCTTCCCTGTCCCAAACAGTTGAATCCGAAATCTAGACAGAAACCTTGAATTTTAAGTTTAGGTATTTATTTTTCCTTATGTTTTAATTGAACACTTTTAATATTTGTAAGAGGCAGCATGGTGAAGTGTATAGAAAAGTGGCTTGGGAGTTAGGAAGTCCTTTCATTCTCTGTGTGACTGGACAAATCACTAAACTCTCATGAAAACTTGTAACTTGCTGAGAGGGTGCCAACCTACATTGATGGAGAGAATTTCCTAACCATGGAATTCCTTGCACTTCAAAATAAGGTACACCATCCAGTCTAGCCCAACATTTGTAGGGCTTCGGAGTTACAAAACTGTGCTAAGAATTGCATCTGAAGATGACCTGCAGAACATGAATAAATAATAGAAATCGCTTACAAGTGATTAAATATAACAAATTCTTATCTGGTCACTAGAATTTTAATGCTGGGAAAGGGCTTAGTGATCATCTTGTCCAAGTTCCTTTTATGATAGATGAGGAAATGATCACATTTTAAGCTTCAATGACTTGGCACCAGATCACATAGCAAATGTTTGGTAGAGCCAGGATAGAATCAGATCCTCTAAATCCAACTCCAGAGTTCTTGCTGCCACAGCATTGTCTCACTTTGAATGCCTCCATTAATGTGAAGGAAGTCTTCAAATGAAGCAGCAGGGGATGAACAAGAGAGAAAGGTTAGAGATGGCTGTATTATTTCAAGACTGGTGTCCCCACTGACAGATATTACAGGAGGGAAAATGAGTTTTATTTTGTACTTTTGATGGTAAGATTTTCATGTGGAAATCTCCTTAAGGCAGAAATGTGTAACTAGCAGAACTATCTCTGTCAACCAGAAGTAACATTACTGCAGGGGAATAGGCATGGTATATCTAGGTTTATTAAAGAATTAGATATTTTCTCTCATGGGCAAGCTTTTGAATGAGATGTGCAGCTATGATTTAGAAGAAAATTAGATGGATTTGTAACTGGTTGAATTACTTTACCAAAGGCGGTTGATAAACATTTATGGAATCATAGAATTTTAGCTTTAGAAGAGACTGGAGAGGCTGTCTAGCCTAATTTATACCCTAAAAAGAATCCCCACTACCTAGAAAGGGATAATCCAGCCTTTATTTGAAGAACTCTTAAACAGAGGTTGGATCTCAAGGCAGAATATTTCACTTAGCTCTATATTTATGAAGTAAATGACATCCAGACAAGTTTTGTCTCCTCAGTTTCCAGCCACCACCCCAATTCTGCTCTTAGAGTAAAGAAAACAAGTCCAATCCCTGTTCCAGTCTCTCAGTTATTGAAAATAATTATTTATGTTACCCTCAAACAGGAGTGTTTCTGGCAAATGTTTAACACCTAGCTCTTGGAGAGTGGTAGATGTACACACATTATACTTTTTTTTTCAAAAACAAATATAGTTTTTTTTATATGCAACTGTAAGACATATAGGCACAGTGGTGTAGAAATCCATCTTGCCCTACTAAAATGTTTTTATTTTCATTTAAACAAATGCTTTATTAACTTCTATTTTACATCATTCATTTCCTCCAGATTTTGAGTTACAATCATTTTCCCTCCCTGTTTTTCCCCTACCTACCCTCCCAGAACAGCAGTCCCGCAAGACATTGCTTCCTCCAATCTGCTTTCTCCCCTATCCTCTCCCACACCCCCTTTGACCTCTCCATTAGAGGGAGGTGAATCTTTGTGTCTCAGTTCCTGCACATCTTATCTCCCAATTACAAGCAAAAGAGTATTAATAATAGTATTTATATATATTTGAAACATTTAATCTTAAGACCTTGAATTTCAGATCTATTTCCTTCCTCCCTTGTCACTCATTCCCTCTGGGGAGATAAGTAATTCAGTATATGTTGTACATGTCTAGCTATGCAAAACATTATCATAGTAGATATATTGTATAAGGCTGCTTATAATTCCCTCCCCCTCATCCCACCCCCCACCTAGTCCATTCCCTATTTTGATCCTGTCTCTCTTTGATAGTGGGTACTTCCAACCTCCCCTCCCCCCAGAATGCCCTCCCCTCCATCCTCCCTCTTCTCCTCCCCCTTCCCCCCATTCTGCTGTAGGTTGAGATGTCCCACCTAGTATGTATGTCATTCTCTCCCTGAACCAAATTCAATGAGAATGTGGTTTTGCCTTTTTGCCTTCCTATTTTTACCCTCCCCTGCAACCACTTCCCCCTGCTTCCTCTACATGAGATAGTTTACCCCACCCTGTTTCTCCCCATCTCCTCCTGCCACTTTCCTCTCTCACCTCACAACTTCACCCCTTGAGTATCCTTACTTCCCAACAAATTCAACCTATGCCCTCTATCCATGTATAACTGTAAACATATACACACACATTCACATATGTATTCACATGACAATACACCCTTCTTCCATTATTTTCATAGTGAGAAAGATTTCATAAGTCACAGTTATTGTTTTTCCATATAGGAATGTAAATAGTTCGACTTTGATAAGTTCCTTTTGATTTCTTTTCCCTGATTACCTTCTCAGGAATCTCCTGCTTCTTGTGTCTGGATGTCAAATTTTCTATTCAATTCTGGTTTTTTCCTCAAGAGTGCTTGAAAGTCCCCTATTCCACTGAATGACCATATTTTCCCCTGAAACAAAATACTCAGTTTTGCTGGGTAGGTGACCCTTGGGTTCATTCCCAGCTCTTTTTCCCTCTGGAATATCATATTCCATGCCCTTTGATCCCTCAGTGTAGAAGCTGCCAGGTCCTGGGCTATTCTGATTGTGTTTCCACAATATTGAAATTGTTTCTTCCTGGCTGCTTGTAGTATTTTCTCCTTGATCTGGGGATTCTGGAACCTGGCTGTAATATTCCTGGGAGTTTTCTTTTGGGGATCTTTTTCAGGAGGTGATTGGTGGATTCTTTCAACCTCTATTTCGCCCTCTGGATCTAAAACATCAGGGCAATTTTCCTTGAGAATTTCTTGAAGGGTGATTTCTAGGTTCTTCTTTGATCATGGCTTTCAGGTAGTCCAATAATTTTTAAATTGTCTCTCCTGGATCTGTTTTCCAGGTCAGTGGTTTTTCCCATGAAATATTTCACATTGCCTTCTACTCTTTCATTTGTTTGGATCTGCTTAACAGCATCTTGATTTCTCATAAAGTCATTAGCTTCCATTTGCTCCAGTCTAACTCTGAAGGAATGAATCTCCTTAGTGAGCTTTTGAGATTCTTTTTCCATCTGGCAAATTCGACTTTTTAAGGCATTCTTCTCCTCATTGCCCTTTGGGCCTCCTTTGCCATTTGAGTTAGTCTATTTTTTAAGGTGTTGTTTTCCTCAGTCAGGCTGTTGACCCTCATTTCATACTTTTCCTGCATTCTTCTCATTTCTCTTTCCAATTTTTCCTCCACTTCTCTTATTTGATTTTTAAAGTCCTTCTTAAAGTCCTCTATGGCCTGCAACCCGCACATGTTTTCCCTGGGGCTTTAGGAGTAGGACTTCTGACCTCACAGTCCTCTTCCCGCTCTATGCTTCGACCCTCCTTGCCCCCAAAGTAGGAGTCTAGGGTTGCATTTTTCTGTTTAATTTGTTTCCTTTGCCTTGGCATGTTGCCACTTAATTACTTGACTTTTGGGCTTCTTGCCACACTATGGCTTTTTGCCACCAGATAGGGGAATTTTCATCCCGAACGTGTGGGGGGGCAACTTCCGTTTCTGGCAAGCTGGAAACCCACCTACGACCTCCACCCCAGATCACAATCCAGATCCAGGGAGGTTAAAGCAAGAGCGATTACCCCCCACCCCCACCCCAGACTGATTGCTGGATCTCCCTACAGTTCGCAGGCCAGGAGCTGGAGCTGCCTCTGAAACCTACAAAATGGCATGTCTCCTCAGTGGCTTCTAGCCCCCAGGGGAGGAAGCCGACGTGTTCCCCAAATACTGGTCCCAAAGTCCATAGGGGACTAACGTCTCACTTTGTCCTAGGCATGTCTATGTTGATAATTCTGGAATCACCACAGCTGCTGGTGTTCTGGGGTCCCTCCAGCCGGCTGCTGGCCCTGCCGCCCTGGGGCTAAAACCGCGGCTCAGGTGGACTGGACCTGTGCTTGGCTCCCTGAGCTCTGCACACTGCGTGCTGCTGGCTCCCAGACCGCTGCGCTGGTCCTTCCTGCAGGGCTGCTGGGCTGTCCTCAGCAGGAGGTTAGCTTCTCTGTGTTGTTCTGTGGGAGCTGGGGCTCCAGAAGTTGTTCAGAGTCTCCTTTTACATAGTTTGGAGGAAATCTGGGAGCAGAGTGGCTTGGACGGGCTGTTTCTACTCCGCCATCTTGGCTCCACCCCTCCACATTATACTTTTAATCTGATTATTAACCTGTTCTTCTTTACTTCTTAAGTCTAGGCAATTAGCAAAATAAATTAAACCTTAATTTGTAGCATTTCCTGATTTCTGAGGTAGAAATGCTTATACTGGAAATTGAATAGTTGGCTGACCCAAATATTATAAATGTTAAATATAAATTAAATATAAGTATTAAATATAAATTATAAATATTATCAGCTGGCTCCAGCACACCCTTGCCCCCTAAGCCTTCTCCTTTGTGAGCTAAGTATCACCAGTTCTTTCAACTGGTCCTCACATGGATTCAATACTTTATAGCACTCTGGTTGTCTTCTTTTGGACACCTTCCATCTTATCGACATCACTCCTAAACATAGTATGCATAACTACAGATAATATCTTCTGAGCAGGGCAGAATACATAGGAACTATAAATCACCTTTTTCTGGAAACTATTCTTGTCTTAATGAAGCCCAATTGACTCTACTGATAGGGCAACTCTTTTGGCTACCATATTACATTGTTGAGTCATTGAACTTGCAATCTCTTTGTTAAGTCTCTACTAGAGTGCTTTTGGAACCTATTCTCAGCTCTGTAGTGTTGAACATTAATGATAATGACTTTAGTGAAGAAATAAATGTCATATTTATCAAATTTAAAGATGACACAAACCTTGTAGAATTATGATATGTTGAATGACAAAACTAGGGTACAAAAACAGCTCCAGAAATAATATGCTATATCTTCCAAAATGAAATGTAAAATCCTAAAGTTAGATTTTAAATTCAATACTGAAAGTAGTAAAAAAAAAAAGCTGACCTAGTTTGACTGTGGTTAATGTCAGCTAAAAACCCTGAAGTTTTGTTCACTACAAGTAAAGTATTAATTAACTGTGTAATTTCATGGCTAACATGTAGAATGAAACTTTAAATTGAATCAGTAGAAATATCTCATCTTATAAGCTTTCCTAACATCTTACTATATTGTAGCATAGAGTTATGATAAGATTTAGCTAAATAATTAAAAGTTGCTCCTCTCCTACCTTAACAATATTGACAATTGACATTTAAAATATTTTTAGATTTTATTTAATTAGCCTATTATAAAAACAGCCTAGCTCTTCCCATCTTGCCTAGACTGTACAGGGAATACATGGGCCTGATCCCACTCTGATTAGGTGATTTAACCTGCTCTGTTTTCTTCCATTTGCTCTGTTTTAAATTTTTTTTTTTTTTTTTGGCTTTTTGGAGGGGGAAAGCAGGGCAGTTGTGGTTAAGTGACTTGCCCAAGGTCACTGAGCTAGTAAGTGTGAAGTGTCTGAGGCCACATTTAAACTCAGGTCCTCTTGACTTCTGGGCCATTGCTCTATTCACTGCGCCACCTAGCCGCCCCACCATTTTAATTTTTAAGGAATTATTTTCTTCACTGAGTTTTTGGACCTCCTTTTTCATTTGGCCAATTCTGATTTTTAAGGCATTCTTCTCCTCATTGCCTTTTTGGACCTCTTTTACCAGTTGGCCTAGTTTATTATTATTTTTTTTTTGTTATTTTCTTCAGTATTTTTGTGTGTCTTCTTTACCAAACTGTTGACTTCTTTTTCATGATTTGCATGAAATGCAAATGTATTTGCATTTATGATTTGTGCATCATTTGCATCACTCTAATTTTTCTTCCCAATTTTTCCTCTACTTCTTTTACTTGATTTTCAAAATTTTTTTTTATTTCTTCCATGAACTGAGACTGATTCATGTTTTTCTTGTCTTCTTTTGAGTGTGTGTTTTGATCTTCCTTGACACCATACTAACCTTCTGTAGTCAAAGCTTTTCTCATTTTTGTTCATTTTCCCAACCTTTTCCTTTACTTTAAATTGGTTGTTAAAGTATGGCTCTGCTTCCAAAGTGGAAGGTGCATTGACTTAAGCTTCAGGGGTTTTGTGTAGCTGTTTTCAGAGATACTTCTAGCCTGTAAGTTTTTAGTTTTTCCAAGGTGGTATAATCCAGGCAGGCAGAGCTGTTTACTACTCTCCTGGCCTGTGCTCTGGTCTGTGAGCAACCACAAGCACTCTTTTCTGGGCTGAAACTGTGAGGAGGGTTCCTGCTCCACTGTGATCACAAACTCAGGTGTGCTAGTACTCTTTATCATGGGACTGCCATCCAGGATTGAGACCCAGACCCAACTATGGGCAAAGCAATAGAGTCCTGCCTTGGTGCTAGCAAAGAAATACCTGTAATCTCCTTCTGACTAGTTGTTGGACCCCCTTACTGTCTGTTGGCTGAGAGCTCCAGAAGTAGGCACTGCCACTGCTGATTCAGTCACTCCCAAGGCCTGCCTAGGTTTGCTCCAGGACTGTGCTGGCATGGCCTATGCTGAATTGTGCTCCTCTCCCATTCAGGTGTGACAGACTTTTCAAGCTGACATTCTAAGTTGTGTTGGGCATTTATGGGTTGAGAGGTCTAGAAATCACCACTGATTCACTAGCCCCAAGGCCTGCTCTGGCTTTGTGGTTTTGGTGTGGCCAGGTCTGTGCTGGCATGGCCTCTGCTGGACTTCACTCCTCTTTCACTCTGGTGCAACAGATCTTTCCTGTTGATCTTCCAAGTTGTCTTGGGCTAGAAATTTGTTTCACTTTGTCTTTTTGTGGATTCTGCTGCTCTAGACTATGTTTAGAATAATTTTTTTAAGGTATTTGGAAAGTTTTGGGGGAGGGCACAGGCTGGTCCCTGCCTTTACTCAGCAGTCTTGGCTCTGCCCCCAACCTGCTTTGTTTTCTAACCTAGTTAATTCTCCCATCCTTAGGCATTCTGGGACTCTACCCCTCCAAATTACCCCTCCCCAGGGGCTTACCATATTAATACCAAACAGTGTGGACACCCCATTGATTTAGTTTATCACAGTTTATAACACACGAGATTAAGAACTCCCTCAGCTTCCCCAGTAGTAATGATTACCAATGTGCACTATACCAATGTTGACATTGCATAATACAGTAAAATGTTTTTATTTCACAAAGCTCTTTATATACATGATCTCATTTTCTTTAAGTATCCTGTGAGTTGGGTAGTATAGCTATATCACTATTCCTATTTTACAGATACATAATCCGAGGCTCAGTTTGGTTAAGTGATTTATCTATTATAAGATACTTAAGAACCAATGTTTCCTGACTACATGTCTAGTTCTTATTCCACTTAACTATGCTCCTTTTAAAGGAGTTCACAGTCTAATTGAAGATATAAAAGAAATACAAAAGAGTATAAAATAAAATTATAACCAGGGGAAGATATATGTGTAAATAAATTTGCATAAGGGTTAAACTTATTCAGGAAAATGGAAAGGCCAAAAGAACATACAAGAGGTTATTTGAGTAGACAAAAACAAACAATGTAGAGATGGTCTGGAAAAAATTTCATGGGAGAATGAGGTCTTTGAGTTTTAAAGCTCAAAGGGGGATGCTGGTATCATAGGATGAATTATATTTCTTGCCCTCCCAGAACTTCAGTTCAGCAGCATAGATAATGGAAAATACTTTTAAGGATCCTAGGCATAATCTGGTTATCACCTGTTGTTCAGTCATTTT
Source organism: Gymnobelideus leadbeateri (assembly GCA_011680675.1). Lineage (NCBI taxonomy): Eukaryota > Metazoa > Chordata > Mammalia > Diprotodontia > Petauridae > Gymnobelideus > Gymnobelideus leadbeateri. The sequence goes on from WOXC01007601.1 coordinate 120,451, forward strand.
TCAGTCATGTCTGGCTCTTCATGACCCCATTTGGGGTTTTCTTGGTAAAGATATTGGAGCAGTTTGTGATTTCCTTCCCCAGATCATTTCACAGATGTGGAAGCTAAGGCAAACAAAGTTAAGAGACTTGTTCACACAGACAGTGTCTGAGGCTGGATTTTAACTCGGGTTTTCCTGAGGACCTTCCTCAGGTCTTCCAGGCCTAGCATTCTATCCACTGTGTTACGTTACTGCCCATAACACCTGTAGTTGTACTAATGTATTTCCATCTTTCATGGCAAAGGGAATGAAGGGAAGAGATAGAGATCTAGAGTACTGTGTAGAAAAACATTAGCAAAACTAAATCAATCATGGACTGATTATAGGGAACAAAGGGGGACCAAGTGAAGAAGTATTTGGAAAGCTTTAAGGTTAGTAATATGGATAAGCAAGTTCAAATATTTTTATTTTTTGTCATTAATATCTTCACATCTTTCAGATACCTTGTTTATCAGTTTCTCATTACCTTCACCATTATATCACCTCCATCAGGAATCTCTTCTATATATTTTCTTGGTTACATTTGGCTCCTTTTCTCATCATGGACACCACTTTTGCTTCCTCCGTAAGCACTTTGAGGCTGTGATACTGGAGTTCACATGTGGTGGTATCCTCATTCTTGATGGGGGAAACAGTTGTTAAATTGGCTTTTCCAAATCTTTTCCATTTTCTTCCTCTTCCAATATTTCTCTGTAGCATTCATATTCTTCATTTACTATGAAACAATGACACTCTATTACACTAATGTATCAAAAATTGTGTTCTTCATTTAGAAGGTTTCTATTTTTTTGTATTTTTATTATAATTTAGCTTAATTTTTTTCATATAGTTGTTAATCGCTTGTAATTATTCATTTGAGGACTATTTGCTCATATCCATTTATCCACTGGGGAATTACTTTGTATCTAATATGTCTAATATATAGGTAGCTACATAGTATAGTAGATAAAGTACTGACTTGGGAGTTAGAAATTTGGTATTATAATCCTGCCTCAGATAATTGCTATATGACCTTGGACAAGTAAGTCACTTCACCCCTCTCATTTTACAGATAAGGAAACAGAGGCTCTCTCAGCCTCTGTTTCCTTATCTGTAAAATGGGGAGGACAGTTGGGGACAATTGTACTTTCCTTACTGGGATCTTTTGAGGACTAAATGAGATAAGATAGGTAAAGTACTTGCAAACCTTAAAATGCAAAATAATAGTAACAACAATAATGATGCTAACAGTTATATAGTACTACCTATGTTCCAGGCAGTGTAAGCACTTTACAGATATTACCAAGAGTTTGGTAGGACTCCTTCTTCACTAATTTTCCCAAATAGTTTGTAGAGTATTGGAATCAATTGTTCTTTAAATGTTTGATAGAATTCACTAGTAAACCCATCTGGCCCTGGAGATTTTTCCTAGGGAGTTCATTGATGGCTTGTTTGATTTCTTTTTCTGAGATTGGGTTATTTAGGTAATTTACTTCCTCTTCAGTTAATCTGGGCAACTTGTGATTTTGTAAATATTCATCCATTTCACTAAGATTGTCATATTTATGTGCATACGATTGGGAAAAATAATTCCTCATTATTTTTTTAATTTCCTCTTCATGGGAGGTAGATTCACCCTTTTTATTTTTGATACTCATAATTTGGTTTTCTTCTTTCTTTTTTTATCATATTGACTAAGGGTCTATCAATTTTGTTGATTTTTTCATAAAACCATTAATTCAATAGTTTTCTTAATTTCAATTTTATTAATCTCTCCTTTGGTTTTCAGTATTTCTAATTTAGTACTAAATTGGGGATTTTCAATTTGTTCTTTTTCTAGCTTTTTCAATTCCATGTCCAATTCATTGACCTCCCTTCTCTCTGCTTTAATTAAGTATGCACTCAGGGATATAAAACTTCCCCTGAGAACTGCCTTTAGTGCATCCCACAAATTTTGATATGTTGTCTCATTATTATCATTCTCTTGAATGAAATTATTGATTGTTTCTATAATTTCTTTTTTGACCCATCCATTCTTTAGGATTAAATTGTTTAATTTCCAATTAGTTTTTAGTCTATCTTTCCCTGGCCTTCTTTTGCATATAATTTTTATTGAATCATGATCTGAGAATGATGCATTTAATATTTCTGCCTTTTTATACTGGATTGTGAGGTTGTTATGCCCTACTACATGGTCTATTTTTGAGTATGTACCATGCACTGCTGAGAAGAAAGTAAATTCCTTTTTATCCCCATTCAGTTTTCTCCAGAGATCCATCATATCTAGTCTCTCTAAGATTCTATTCACCTCCTTAACTTATTTCTTGTTTATTTTAAGGTTAGATTTATCGAGTTCAGAGATGGGGAGATTAAGGTCCCCCACTAGTATAGTTTTGCTCTCTATTTCTTCCTCTAATTTTTTTAACTTCTCCTCTAGGAATTTGGATGCTATACCACTTGGTGCATATATATTAAGTAGTGATATTGCTTCATTCTCGATGGTGCCTTTTAGTAGGATATAGTTTCCTTCCTTATCTCTTTTAATTAGATCTGTTTTTGCTTTTGCTTTATCTGAGATAAGTATTGCTACCCCTGCTTTTTTTACTTTAGCTGAGGCATAATAAATTTTACTCCAACCTTTTACCCTTACCCTGTGGGTATCCCTTTGTTTCAAATGTGTTTCTTGTAGTCAGCATATTGTGGGATTATGGTTTTTAATCCATTCTGGTATCCGTCTCTGTTTTATGGGAGAGTTCATCCCATTCACATTCACAGTAATGATGACTATCTGTCTCTTCCCCTCCATCTTATTCCCTCCCCTGATTATGTTTTTCACACATTGTTTCTTAACAGACTTGACACAAGGCTCAAAAGAAACTTGAACTGACTGGGTGGCTAGGTGGCACAGTGAATAGAGCACTGGCCCTGCAGTCAGGAGGACCTGAGTTAAGTCAGGCCTCCTACACTTAACACAAATTGACCTCGGGCAATTCACAACCCCAATTGCCCAGCCCTCCCCTCCCCCCAAAAAAACAAAAAAAAAAACTTGAACTGAAACAAAGTGTTGATTCAATAGCTGAAACAAGGTGTGAACTACTTCTGTGCTTGCCATTATGTGGGGTAAGGAAGAATTAAGGTCTCCTGCTTGTGGCCACAGGATGGTGAGGCAAGAACTGGGGCAGGGTATGTTGGCAGAGATTGCAGTAGCAACAGCAACAACTGCAGATCATAAACCCTTGGGTTCCCTTCCCCCCTTTTTTTTTGCTTTTTGGAGGGCAATTGGTGTTAAGTAACTTGCCCAAGGTCACAGGCTAGGTTTTTTTTTGTGTGTGTTAAGTGTCTGAGGCCGGGATCTGAACACAGGTCCTTCTGACTCCAGGGCCAGAGCTCTACTCACTGTGCCACCTAGCCTCCCCGGGTTCCCTTTTGATATACCTGCTGAATTTGGGTGCTGATGAGGAAGACATTGCTTAGAATTAGATTAACCTTTTAATTCATCAGTTTGGTAGCTCTTGTCTTTTTGGTGTCCTTGCACTTGGAGACAGCTACTTTACTTTTGTACATAATTCTTATTTGAGGGAGTTTTGAGAGTTCATGAAAACTGGATAAAATGCTCTTTTCTGCCTGTCCTAATTGTGGATTGTCCTTTTCAAAGCCTTATGGGGCATCTATTGATATGATTATACTAGCCAGATTTTTTTAAAGGACTAGACTAGTCTCTGTTGATTTTCTGTTAAGAGAATATTAGATCCCCTGATGGATTTGATTTCAAAAGATATTAGAAAAATTTTGAACCAAAGAGGAACGGTGAAAGGGAAAGACTAGAGGGTGGGGTGGGGCGGGGATGAAGATATTTACAATAAATTCTTTTTTTAAAAGTTACAAAGAAAACAATAAAAAGTACATATTAAAAACATTTATCCTCATCTATCCTTAGAGATGAGCAAAAGAAAGGTTGAACATTAATAATTCCACCACAATCTAGAGTTTTAAGACAGTGAACAGACATGAAACATGGCCCCATTTTCATGGAATTCTTTATGGTAATAAGATGAAAATATTTTTTGACACTGATGGATGTGAGATCATCTTGTGGACATGGGATAAAACCATTTGCCACTCCTCACTGTATTTTTCACCATTTTCTACCCACCTTGTATTCTCTGCTGTGTTGGCAGTACTTCCAAAAGGACCAAACTGAATTTGGCAGAAGGGCAAAGAGCCTGATGACTCATTAAAAAAATGTTCCTAAAATTAAAATGGTAGGCTAATTGTTAAGCTTTCCTCCAAAGTTCAGCTGATGTTGGAGACCTTTGATGATTTTTTGTGTTTTATATGGATTTTTAAACTTCTGACTTCAGGAACAGTAGGATGAGGATATGTATAATAAAGATGGAGTACAGCTTGTTTACTTGTGTTTATATGTAGACGGGTTGAAAATCTCCACAGAAAATTTTCAGCTTTAATTTACACTGAATAAATGCTAAAAATACAGCAAAAATGTACTTTCATCTTGAGATCTATATCATATAGACTTTTTTCTATCCTTTAAGTTCAAGGGTCAGTTTAATTATGTGTTGTATTTTCTCTAGAACTGCTAACTGAAAACACAATTGAATTGATTTGATTCTGCTTATTAAATTAAACTGGGAGAAAAATAAAATGGTTAGACTTAAGAAATTTGCAAATTGTCAATATGGTAAAGGTGAGAAAGTTGGGGAAAACTTAGAAATATTAATAAATGGATTTAAATATGTAATTAAAATTGAATCAAGTACAAGTTCGAAATCTTGAGAATGTCAGAGATGATCATGTGAAAATAAACTTTTAAAATGAAAATGTTGAAAGAAATGCAGATTGATCTTTCCAGGTAAAGTAATATCTTAAATATACCTTCGGTTGGACATAAGAAGAGATTTTTTTAAATGTCATTTAGGATTATAGCCAGTAATCAGGTTATTAAATATATAGCATCTTCCTCTTAAATGAAAAGGTCTGTCTAAATGCCAAATTAAAACTTTCAAAGGGCAGATGAGCAATCATTTTAGCACCTGCCTGGGAATATATGGTTATTGATTTTATTAAAGGACACAGAAGATCAAATGAAACGTAGATATAGTAAAGATCAAACAAAATCAATTAAAATTAGACTCTAGAATAAATTCTGCTAATTAGTGATAATTGCCTTAGAGTCTTTCGAAATCTCAGAAAACATTCAAAAAAAAAACACGTAACTTTAAAAATATAAACCAGTTTGCTAAATTGCACTCAATTGGATTTAGCCATAACAAGAACCTTCAGAACTTAAGAAGTAATGGCGTAATGAAAAATGTATTCTATTTGTGTTCAGGGGATCTCAGCTTGAATCCTGGCTCTAACATTTATTAGCTGTTTGATTGTGGGCAAATTCTCTAGTTCTCAATTTCCTTATCTGCAAAATAAGGAGCTTTGGACAAGATGACTTTTAAGACCTTCTGTAGTTCTTAAATTTATTTTCCTATAAACTTTTCATTATAAGGCCCCATCTAATGTGAGAATGGAAACAAGGAAGATTAGAGTTATCCTTTCTCTGCAAATTGCAGGCAAAAGTTGGGCTGCCAGTCAGTACTACTAATATGAGGTTAAACTTAGAGCCACATGTCTGCATCTCATTGCAAATCAAACTAATGTACATGAAGCATACCTGAATGATTACTGAAGGACATTGGCTGGCAAACATTTTCTCCTTCATCCAATTGATTCCACAGATGCTCCACTGTAGGAATTATATTGTGGCTTTCTTTGCCAGGAAACTGTCTATATTTGAGAATGGGTCTTACACTTCCATGTTTTCCCATCTGCCACTTAATTAGCTGGAGTAGTTGAGTTCCTGGAAGATTTATTTATCTGTTTAAGACTGTTAATGAAGTTGTGTTGCATCATTACAAAGTAGGCAGATAGCAACTAAATATTATGCTGTGTTTTTTTTTTTTAACCCTTAAAGCTATATAATCACTACTGCTGTTGAGTGACTCCAGCATCAAGTCTATTTCACCTTGGAAAGACATTTGTGTATGTTAATGTCCATGTGAAAATGGAGCAAGGGAACCTTTTTTTGGCACTATTGTCAAAGCCAATAAAATTAATTTCCTTCCCAACTATTCTCTTTTACCTATCAGTCATTTGTAACTTCTTTTTTTTTTATTATGCTGGTTTAAAAAAATGAAAAGAGAAAAATGAAGTTTTTTGCTTTTATAGAATCAGAAAGTTCAAATTCAAAGACAGTTCTTTAACTCCACCCTATCCATATTTTAATCACTGCAAATTACTAATGGGTAACTATGTTTCAGAGATATAGCATGTTCTAGATTTTATGCTATCTTATGCTTGTTAATATGTTATCACCCTATTCAAAAATATTTTATGAATCTGCATGTTGTATCTACAAATAGATAGTAAATTTCTTCATATCAGTCCTTAATTCTATGACCCTTTCTACAGGACTTTTGCAGTGCTCAAGATGTAGATAATAGTGCTAAATAAGTCTCATTGAGTGACTGCTTGTTATTATGGCAAGAGGAAAAAGCCCACAGAAGAGAAAGTTTGTAAATGTCAGAGTGAATTCTCTATCAATATAGTGCATAATCATCTCTCTGTATCTTTGTTTACTAGATTCCTATGGACACTGAGGACATTATAGAATGATGGTATGAGAAAAATTCTACACATACATCAAAGCAGGGAGAAAAATGTCATTAAGATGACAATGTCTTACAGAGCATCAGAAATATCGACATTTTTGGTTGTTTATGTGCTGTTTGACTAGGGCCCTAGAATTGGGCCTTACTATAAGTAAGTCAAACATGCAAATTATTACACTTTCCAAAGTATATCATCCCTTTAAAATGTGATCTATTTTTTCCATTTTATTTTCATGTTAGTATTTAAGATATCTTTAGATTCCCATACAGGCCACTATTTTTGGACAAAGTACCTTTCACATACAATGCTCTGAGGAATACTCTTGTAAGTGTCTACATCATAGCAGTGTCTTTCAAGAGCAAGCTCTCCATTATTAGTCATGAATAAAAAGTGAATTTCAAAGAGTAGGCTATTTTTCAGTAATATTAACAACTCATATTTATATTATACTTTTAAAATAGGCTTTCTCCACAACAAAATACGTAAATAGTTACCTCCATAGCTTAATTCAGTTATCACTTGGAAGATGTATGGAGAACAGTGGCATTCAAAATAAATTTCCAGAACTCTGGAGAGAAATTAATGGAATTTCTATTATAGAATCTAAGGAATTGAATTAGGGGTTCATTTAGCTATAGAGAGGGTTGTTTGTTTTTTTTTTTTTTAACCTGAGACTTAGACTTTAGGGATTGGACAAAAAAGTCCGTTGATTCCTCTAGGAAGTAAAGTGTAGTATTAGTAGAGAGAGAGAGATGGAGACGGGGGAAAGAGAAGACAGAGAAAGGGAAAAAACAGAAAAGAAGAGAGGAAGGAAAAGAGGAAAGGGAAAAGAGAGAGAAAAAAGAAGAGAAATCAGATAATGTAGGGAAATGAGAATAGGACACATAATTTAAGCTAGGCATAAAATGGCAGGACATAGTTTTATTAGCAAGAAAACACAGTAATCCCAAAAGTCAGATATAAAAAAAATGGATCCCACTCATGAGAAGGAAAGTGAAACAAGGAATGGCTAAAAGCAATTGATTTAAGTTTTAAAGTGGGATGAAGCTAAGCTGTATACCATATGCACCCTTGGGATTTTATTATGTTGTAACAAAATAATTCAGTAAAGAGCAGACTATGTGATATGAATTCTTACCAGAAAACAGTAGTTCCCTGACTAGTTCCTTCCCCTGAGATTTAGGGGGGAAAACAAATGAAATCTTAACAAGATTTTAGCTATCATATTATCTAACAACATGGATTCCAAAGGCCAAAGTTTGGTAGAGATATGGTTTGTTTATGCTTGTATATTCCCTAATATACAGTTAAGCAGAATTAAATTCTGATGAGGTGCTATGAGGAAAGGCTCATTCTTCTCTGTCACCTCTCAAAAATAGTTATAATTTCAGCCCCTCTCAAATGCTACTGCTTTCAATACCCTAAGTATTGAGAGAGGAAAGCTAACTTGTATTTGCTTATATTAAACCATTGAAACTGATGAGAAACTGTATTCAGCTCTCTCCTGCTTTTTGTTACAAAGGGCTTTAGGGGGTTTTATGCCTTTTCTATCTGATATAGAATGTTGATAGATTATGACTTTATATTTCTTAGTTTTTTCTTTATCCACAGTGATGTTGTTTTGGGTGTTGATGTTTGCTTTTTTCCCCCCAAAAGGTATTATTTTTGTGCTGTTTCAGTTCTGAGTATCTGCTTTTCCATACTAGCTTGTTTTGATGACCTTAGTCCACTGAGTTTAGATAATAATTATTTCCTTTTTACATATTAGCTTGGAATTCATAATCAGGCTTTGTCTTTGGCTAGATCATTATGTACTCTAAAGTTAGGAAATTTCTAGGAAAACGTAAAAGCACCTTTAAAAAAAATTAGCCTGATAATTTTGCAATCTCTCTTATGTATTAATTGCTAAATTCTAAATTGATCCTAATTCCCATTGTTATTCTTTTAAAAAAAATTCTGTGTAGTGTTTTTTTTTTTTTCTCAGCCTTTTGAGCCTCACAAATAATTTAAATACCAGCAGTGTGGTATGGTGAAAGGTTTTGGAGTCACAAATAGATTAAAATTCTAACAAACTTGCTACAGGATTATAGGCAAATTATTTCACCACTTCAATAGGCCTCAGTTTCCTCATCTGCAGAATGGAAATTATGATATTTAATGTCCCTTGTGAGTTTGTTGTGAAAAAAGTTCTATAAATTTCAAAGTCCTACAAAAATATGAATTGCTACTATTGTGGGGATTTTTCCTGTTGGCTTTGTATGAGAAGTAAGTTTTAGAGAATTTGGAAGAAATATTTGGGAAAATCATGGCAAATAGAAACTCTTTGTGCTATAATGAATAAGTGATCAAAATTCTTGAATTTAAAGTCAATTTTCAAAAAGTATTTAAGTCTAATTTTTAACCCTTCCATGCAACATCAACATAAAGGTAATACAGATGAACATGGAGCTTAGATTTATGGACTCTTATTAGTAGTCACTTTGGGATGTTGTCATACTTTATTTAAATTGGCTCAGACCTTACAGAAAATGTAAAAAGATTAGAATCGAGTGTACTAGTATAATGATAAATTATGATCAAAGATCATGTACAATCTCTTAATTTTATTTTTAAAAAAGGGTTAAAATTGAGAGGGGACCCAAAATCATATAAATAATAAAAATAGTGAGGATTTGAACCCAGGCCTTCTGCCTCTTGTACACAGTTCCTGTGTATTCAGTTATCATTCCTAGGTTGATGATTCTCAAAGTTATTTATACAGCGCTAAACTCTCTGCTAACTTCCAGTCTCTCATCTCCAATTACCTATTGGACTCCCCAAACTGAATGTCCCATAAGACATCTTAAATTCAGAAGTTCCAAAACTAAACTAATCATCTCTTCCCCCAAACCCTCTCTCTACCTTTCTACACTTCTCTATTATTATCAAGGTTATCACCATCTTCTCAGTCACCCAAGCTTGAAATCTTCTAATTTTTTATTCTGTCTCATCACCTATATGCAATCTGTATCTAAGACCTGCCAGTCTTTACCTTTGTAGTATCTCTTGTATATATCCCCCTTCCCTCCTCTTGATAAAGTCACCACCCTGGTGCTAGAGCTTATCAACAGACTGCTGGTTGGTCTACTTAACATAAGTCTTTTCCCATTCTAATCTATTCATTCAGTTGTCAAAGTGAACTTCCCAAAGCATAGGGGTGATAATGTCACCCCCCTACTCATCAATTCCATTGACTCCCTATCACTTCCAGGATCACATATAAAATCTGTATGGCATTCATAGCCCCCCAAAACCTGGCCTCTCCCTCAACTTCCCATCCTTTTTACACCTTAACTCCTGCTTCCCCCCCCAACCCTCAACTCCCAACATATGCTTTGCCAAGTAACACTGGCTTTCTTGCTGTTCTTCAAGTAAGACTCCCATCTCCCAACTTCAGGCATTTTCACTGGCTGCCCCCTATGCCTCAAATACTCTCCTTCCTTGTCTCTTCCTCATGACTTTCCTAACTTCCTTTAATCCCCAACTAATCCCATCTTTTCCAGGAAGTCTGTCCTGATCCTTCTTAGTTTTAGTGCCTTCTTTCCAAGGTCACGTGGCTAGTAAGTGCTAAGTATCTGAGGCTGGATTTGAACTCAAGTCCTCTTGACTCCAGGGCTGGTGCTCTATTCACTGTGCCACCTAGCTGCCCTCCCCAATTTTCCTGTAGGGTAAGATACCCAGTTGAGTGTGTATGTTATCCCTTTCTTAAGCCTAATCCAATGAGTGTGAGGTTGACTCATTCTCTTTGACCTTCCTGTTCTCCCCCTACATTGTATCTTTTATGTGAGATAATTTCTCTATTCTAGCTCTCCCTTTCTCCTTCTCCCAATATATTCCTATCTCACCTATTAATTTTATTTTTTAGATATCATCCCTTAATATTCAACTCATCCTGTGCCTTCTGTCTATGTATACATGTACATACACACACATATATACATATACATACACCTACCTATACATACATAGATATATACATATATATATGTACATATCTATGTATGTATATGTGTATATTCCCTTCAACTATCCTCATACTGAGAAAAGTCTCATCAGTTACAAATATCGTCTTTCCATGTAGGAATGTAAATAGTTCAACTTTAATAAGTTCCTTATGATTTCTCTTTCCCTTCTCCCTTTTCATGCTTCTCTTGCTTTTTGTATTTGAAGGTAAAATTTTCATTTCAGCTCTGGTCTTTTCATCAAGAATTCTAGAAAGTCCTCTATTTCATTAAATATCCATATTTTCCCCTGAAGTATTATACTCTGTTTTGCTGGGTAGGTGATTCTTGGTTTTGATCCTAGCTCCTTTAACCTCCAGAATATCATAATTCAAGCCATTCGATCCCTTAATGTAGAAGCTGCTAGATCTTGTGTTTTCCTGATTGTGTTTCCACAATACTCAAATTGTTTCTTGCTGACTACTTGTAATATTATTTATATACATTTTTTTAGAGGCAGCTAGATAGCTCAGTGAATAGAGCACTGGGTATGAAAGTGGGAAGACCTGAGTTTAGATATGGCCTCAGGCCTTGTGTGACCCTTAGCAAACTACTTAACTGTTGTTTGCC